>CAUYLG010003463.1:0-38164 GCA_963573385.1 Cacajao melanocephalus
AAAAATTAGCTAGGAATGATGGTGCATGTCTGTTGTCCCAGCTACTTGGGAGACTGAGGCAGGAGAATCGCTGGAACCCAGAAGGTGGAGGTTGCAGTGAGCTGAGATCGTGCCACTGCACTCCAGCCTGGGTGACAGAGCTGCACTCAGTCTAAAAAAAAAAGAAAAAGAGAAAAAGAAAAAGAAGAAGGAATCTCAAATCAACAAGCTAACTTTAAAACTTAAGGAACTAGAAAAAGAATAAACTAAACTCAAACATAATAGAAGTGAGCAAATAATAGTGATTAAAGAAAAGTAAAATACAGAATAGAAAAAGAATAGAAAACTCAACAAAATTAAGAGTTTGTTTTTTGAAAGATCAACGAAATTGAAAAATCTTTAGCTACACTGACTGAGAAGAAGAGAGACTCAACTAAAATCAGAGATGAAAAAGTGGACATTACTACTGACTTTATAATAATAAAAAGGATTATGAGAGTGTACTCAGAGCATTTGCACATTCACAAATTGGATAACTTATATAAAATTGAAAAATTTCTAGAAACATACAGCCCACTGATATAGTTTGAATACTTGTTCCCTCCAAATCTCATGCTGAAATATGATCCACAATGTTGGAAGTGGGGCCTGGTGGGAGAGTTCTGGGTCATAAGCGTGAATTCCTCATGAATGGCTTGGTGCTCTCCCCATGGTAAAGAGTGAGTTCATACTCTATTAGTTTAGATGAAAGCTGGTTGCTTAAAAAGAGCCTGGAAACTCCCCTCTCTCTATTGCTGTCTCATTGTGTGATGTTCCTGCTTTTTCTTTGTCTTCTACTATGATTGTAAGCTTCCTGAGGCCCTCACCTGCAGCCAAGCAGATGCTGGTGCCATGTTTGTACAGATTGAAGAACCATGAGTCAGAAGAACAAACATCTTTTCTTTGTAAATTACTCAGTCTCAGGTATTCCTTTATAGTAACACAATTGGACTAACACAGTCACAAAGACTGAATTATAAATAAACAGAAAATCTTAATATACCTATAACTAGTAAGGAGAATCAGTAATCAACCACCCTTCCCCCAACACCATCACCACAAAAAGGAAAATTGAGGATGAATTGGCTTTACCGGTGAATTCTACCAAATATTCGAAGAAGCATTAACACAAATCTTTCTCAAATTCTTCCTCAAAATTGAGGAGGGAACATTTTCAAACTCATTCTATGAGGCTAGCATTACCCTAATACCAAAGCTAGAGAATGATAGTAGAAGAAAAGAAAAACCACAGAAAAATATGCACGATGAATATTGATGCAAGAATTTGCAACAAACTGCTATCAGACATTATTCAACAGCCCATTAAAAGGATTATACACCATGACCAAGTGGGATTTATCCCTGGGATGCAAGAGTGGGTCAATATATAGAAATCAATAAATGCAATACACCACATTACTAGAATGAAGGATAAAATCACATAATCACCTCAATAGCTGCAGAAAAAGCATTTAACAATATTTAACATGGTTTCATGATAAAAACCCTCAGCAAACTAGGACTAGAAGGAAACTGTCATGGGATCCCTGGGGTGTCACTTTTCCAGCCAGAAGCCTCTGTGGCTGGTAGCATCTTTGCCTGAGTTTTGCTCAGGCCCACTGGGCTCATTCTGCCCACTCAGCCTGGCAGGCTGTGCTCAGTTCATGTTACCAGCCTGGATCCCATGCCTGCCAAGGGTGAGCAAGGTATGGAGTGGCAAGGGGTGTGTGAGTGAGCGAGCATGGGGTCTGGTGACTGGGTACAGTCAGGCACACTGGCCACTGTGGTGGGGTGAGCAGCTCCAGACACTGGCATAGGTGTTGGCTCCTTGCTGCAGTTGGATCAGGTGTACCACAAGCAGCTTCCGCTCTGGGCACTGGGAAACACAGTGGCACCCAGAAGCTTGGAGACACTAGGAATCACAGAGCCCCAAAGAGGGTATCATAGCCTAGGCTTGGGGAGCTTTTAAGTCTAGGCTCCCTGAAGGGCCGTACCTCTTCTCTCCTGTTCTTTTCTCTCCTTCTCATCACCTGCAACACGATGGATGAGGGGAGTGTTTCAACGCTGTTTGTATTACAGCTTTTTTACTCCCACCATTTGGCAGGTCTTGAGTTCTTGTCCCACATCCAGGAAGAATGAGGTACGTGGACCGCTGAAAGGTGAGCAAGGTGAAGAGGTGCTTTATTGAGCAACAGTACAGCTCTCAGGAGACCTAAAGTGGGTAGCTCTTTTCTGCAGGCAGGTCCTTCTGATGAGTGCAGCTCTCAGCAGAGAGGAGACCTGGAGTGGGTAGCTCCTATCTGCAGGCAGGTTGGCCCATTGCCTTCCTGAGTCTGGCTGAGTTTGGAGTTTTTATGGGGTTCAGAGGGGAGGAAGTGTGTGCGGATTGGTCCTTGAGTGGCCATGGGTGGGCCCAGAAAATGCATCATAAATTCTCACTCTGGCCCATGGAACTGGTAGTCCAGCCCCTAGGTTTCAGGCCATCTCTGGCCTGAAGTTGGAGTTTCACCAGAGACCTGCCCCTTTCTGCCCAGGAGCCTGTCTGCATCCTGCCGCTGTTCATGGTGCCCAGGCTGTGTGTGCCAAGGGGTGCCTGCAGGCCTACACCAAGCCCCCTTCAGCTCTCCTCTGCCTCCTTCCCATGCTTCTTGGCACCCAAAGTCCTGAGGGGGCTGAGGTGGCAGGGGGCTGGTGTGTCAGTACTGTCCCGAGCATGTGCACACCTGGCCAGGTTGTGACAACACCCAGGCTCAGCCACAACTTTGCTCCAAACTTGGAGTGAGTGCTGGGAGTAGAGGGAGGCCAGGCAGTGGAAGCAGGCACTTCTGAGCCTGTAGGGGCAGGAGAGTTTCTTGGGTACCTGAGAGCACAGGGATGCCCAGGTCTGCAGTTGTGGCTGGGCAGCTGCAGTTGCTCCTGGGAGCATGGGGCTCCAATCTCACCAATTCAGAAGAGGGCAGAGCTCCCACCTGTTCCTGGCCCTCACTAGCTTTATGGAGTACACAGCCCCAGCCATGCACCCCCCACTGTAGCTGGCATCTTTGCAGCAGAATAGAGGGCCCAAAAATAAATCCTTCCTATATGGTTAAATGATTTTTGACAGGGTGCCAAGGATTGCCTTTGCAACAAATTGTGTAGGGAAAATTGGATATCCACATGCAAAAGAATAAAGTAGAACTCTCACACACCATTGTATTAGGGCTCTCCAGAGAAACAAAACCAGGGGAATGAATACCTATCTATCTATCTATATGTAGATATGTGTGTGTGTGTGTGTGCATGTATATATGCATCTGTGCATGTGTGTGTGTGTGTGTGTTAGCTCATGTGATATGTAATTATGAAGGCTGAGAAGTCTCATGATCTATCATCTGTAAGCTGGAGATTCAGGAAAACCTGTGGCGTAGTTAAAATGCCTGAGAGCCAGAGAACTGATGGTACAGATTCCAGTCCTAGTCTGAAAGCCTCTTGAGGATGGAGAGCACTGAGGGCAGGAGAGGATTTATGTTAAAGCTCAAGTAGTTCAGGAGAGAGTGAATTTAATCTTCCTCTACATTGTTGTTACATTGAAACCCTCAACAGATTGAAGGATGCCTAACTACTTTGAAGAGGGCCATCTGCTTTATTCATTTCACCAATTGAAATGCTAATTTCTTCCTGGAAGCACCCTCACAGACACCCAGAAATAATGTTTAACCAGATAGATATCTGCACATCCCTTGGCCCATTCAAATTGGAATGAAATTAAACATCATAACCATATAAAACATTAACTCTAGGGAAAACATTGGGGGAAACACTTCAGCACACTGGTCTGAGGAAAGATTTCTTGGGCAATATCTCATAGGCACAGGAAACCAAAGCAAAAATGGACAAATGGGTACATCAAGTTAAAAAACTTCTGCACAGCAAAGGAAATGAACCCACAGAATGGGAGAAAATATCTACAAACTATTCATCTAACAAGGGATTAATAACCAGAATATATAAGGAGCTCAAACAATTCTATAGGAAAAAAATCTGATAATCTGATTTAAAAATGCGCAGGGCCAGGTGCGGTGGCTCATGCCTGTAATCCCAGCACTTCTGGCAGTATCAGAAGTAAAAGAAGGGACCTTTCTACAGATATTATAAAGATAATAAAGAAATATTATATATAATTTTATGCTAATTAGTTTTACAATATAGATTAAATGGTCACATTCCATGAAACAAAACTTTGCAAAACTAATAGAACAAGAAATAGAAAGTGTGACCAATCCTGTATATATTTTGGAAACTTAGTTTTAATTAAATATTTCTTAGGCACACAAAAAAATGCGCAAAAGATTTGAGTAGATATTTCTCAAAAGAAGACATACAAATGGCAAACAGGTATATGGAAAGGTGCTCAATATCATTGATCATCAGAGAAATGCAAATCAAAACTACATAGAGCTATCACCTCACCCTACTTAAAATGGCTTTTTTAGGAAATAACAAATGCTGGCAAGGATGTGATGGCTCAGGCACATTTGTCAGTAATCTGCTAGCTCGCTCTGTTGTGAAGGGGAAGCCCATGGGTTGACAGGTTCCTTACCTCTAGCAAGATGTGCTCCTTTAGCTTCTCCAAGTCTTGGGCCAGGTATGTTGCAGCTCCATGGCAAAGAGCACCAAGTTCTTTAGCATGTTACCTGCATGAATAAGGTTAGAAGAGGTGAGAGACAGACACAAGTTCTAGTATGGCCTAGGGAGATCCAGCTTGTCCTCACGAATCCCAGTGTGTCCTCACACTCCACATTGTTTTTTTAAAAACAACTTTATTGATGTAGAATTTACCTCCCATAAAATTAACCCACTTTTAAGTGTACAATTAAATGATTTTTAGTAAATTTAGTTGGGCAATCATTGCTACAATCCAGTTTTAGAACACTTCCATCACCCCAGTAAAATCCTTTGTGATTGTTTAAAGTTCATCTTTGTTCCCATCCTAGTCCCAGACAATCACTAATCTATTTTCTGACTCTAAAGATTTTTTAAAAGCCTGAGAAATAATTGACATACCATGCAATTTATTTATGTGGATTTAAAAACTTGTGGCAAGAACGCATAACATGAGATATACCCTCTTAACAAAATTTCAAGTATACAGTACAGCTGTGGTCCCCAACCTTTTTGGCACCAGGGACCAGTTTTGTGGAAGACAATTTTTCCACGGACTGGTGGGTGAGTGGTGGGTGGTTTCAGGATGATTCAAGTGCATTATAGTGCACTTTATTTCTATTATTATCACATTGTAATGTATACTTAAATAATTATCCAATCACCATAATGTAGAATTGGTAGAAGCCCTGAGCTTGTTTTCCTGCAACTAGGTGGTCCCACCAGGGGGTAATGGGAGACAGTGACAGATCATCAGACATTAGATTCTCATAAGGAGTATGCAACCTAGATCCCTCACATCTGCAGTTCACAATAGGGCTTGTGTTCCTATGATAATCTAATGCTGCCGCTGATCTGACAGGAAGCAGAATCAGGCGGTAATGCGAGTGATGGGGAGCAGCTGTAAATACAGATGAAGCTTCACTCACTTGTCTCCTGCTCACCTCCTGCTGTGCAACCTTGTTCCTAACAGGCCACAGACCAGTACCTGCCTTTGGCCCAGAAGTTGGGGATCCCTGCAGTACAGTACTGTTGAAAGCAATGTACAATGTTTTACATCAGAGCTCTGGAACTTACTCATCTTTCTACCCTTTAGCCAACACCTCCCCGTTTTCCCCTCATCCTGCTCCTGATAATCATCGTTCTGTCCTCTGCTTCTATGAGTTTGACTATTTTTGATTCCATTTGTAAGATGATGCAGAATTTGTCTTTTGTGACAGGCTTATTTCACTTAGCATAATATCCTCCAGGTTCATCCATATTTTTACAAAATGTCAGAATTTCCCTCCTTTTTAATGCTGATTAATATTCCATTGCATACTACATTTGCTTTATACATACATCCATAGATAGACATTTAGTTTATTTCCACATCATGACTGTTGTGAAAAAAATGTTGCAATGAACATGGGAGTGAAAATACCTTTTGGGTATCCAGATTTCAGTTCTTTTGGATAAATACGCTAAGTGTGATGGCTGGACCTTGTGGCATTTCTGTTTTTAATTTTTGAGGAACCTGCATACTGTTCTCTGTAGCAGCAGCACCATTTTACATTTCTATCAACAAAAGTTTCAATTTTTCTACATCTTCACCAGTAACTATTGTATTTTATTTTTTTTAATAATGACCCTCATAACAGGTGTGAGGTAATATCTCAGTGTGGTTTTGATTTGCATTTCCCTGATAATTAGTGACAATGAGTACCTTTCCATGTAACTGTTGGCCACTTGTCTTCTTTGGGAAAGTATTTATTCAAGTCTTTTGTGCACTTCAAATCAGGTTATATATGATTCATGAACATCTTTCCTCATTCTGAAAGTTGCCTTTTTACCTCTTAACTCTATTGTTTCATTTGCTGTGTAGAAAACTTTTAGTTTGATGTAGTCCCACTTGTTTATTTTTATATTTGTTGTCTGTGCTTTTGGGGTCATAGCTAAGAAATCATTGCCAAGATCAATGTCATGGAGCTTTTTCTTTGTTTTCCTCAAAGAGTTATACTATTTGAGTTCTTAAGTCTTTAACGCATTTTGACTTGATTTTTGTGTATGGTCTGAGATAAGGGTCTAATTTTGTTCTTCTGCATGGGGCTATCCAGCTTTCCCAACACCATTTGTTGAAGACATTATTCTTAACCCATTGTCTATTCCTGCCAACTTTGTCAAAGATCAGTCGACAGTATATGCTTGGTTTATTTCTGGCTCTCTATTCTGTTCTGTAGTCCTGTCTTTATGCCAGTACTATACTGTTTCAACTACTGTAGCTTTGTAATATATTTTGACATCAGGAAGTGTGATGTGGAGTCTTTAGGGTTTTCTACTTAAGTGATCATGTAATCTGTGAGCAGAAATCATTTTACTTCTTCTTTTCCAATTTGGATGCCATATTAGTCCATTCTCATGCTGCTTTGAAGAAATACCTGAGACTGGGTAATTTATAAAGAAAAGAAGTTTAATTGACTTACAGTTCTGCATGGCTGGAGAGGCTGCAGGAAATTTACAATCATGGTGGAAGGGGAAGCAAACACATCCTTCTTCACTAGGTGGCAGGAGAGAGAAGTGCTGAGCAAAGGGGGGAAAGCCCCTTATACAACCAACAGACCTTGGGAGAACTCACTCACTATCATGAGAAGAGCATGGGGGGACTGCCCCCCTTGATCTAATCACCCCCACGAGATCCCTCCCCTAACACATAGGGATTACAATTCGGATTACAATCCCCCTAACACGTGGGGATTACAATTTAGCTTACAATCCAAGATGAGATTAGGGTGGGGACATGGAGTCAGACCATATCACTCCACCCCTGGCCCCTCCCAAATCTCATCTTTCTCACATTTCAGAACACAATTATGCTTTCCTAACAGTTCCCCAAAGTCTTAATTTATTTCAGCTTTAACCTAAACGTCCACGTCTACAGTCTCATCTGAGACAAAGCAAGTCCCTTCTGCCTGTGACCCTGTAAAATCAAAAGCAAGTTAGTTACTTCCTAGATACAATGGAGGTACAGGCATTGGATAAATACACCCATTTCAAATGGGAGAAATTGGCCAAAACAAAGGGGCTACAGGCCCCATGCAAGTCTGAAATCCAACGAGGTAGTAATTAAATCTTAAAGCTCTGAAATAATCTCCTTTGACTCCGTGTCTCACATCCAGCTAATAAATGGGAGCTGAACAACTAGAACACATGACACAATGAGGGGAACAACACACACCGGGACCCGTCTGGTGGGAGAACATCAGGATAAATAGCCGATGCATGCAGGCCTTGATACCTAGGTGATGGTTTGATAGGTGCAGCAAACCACCATGGCACATGCTTACCTGTGTAACAAACCTGCACATCCTGCACATGTATCCTGGAACATAAAATCAATAATAAAAAATTTAATTAAAAAGAAAATATGAACATCAAGCCCTAAGAACAAAAAAAAAAGAAAAAGAAAAACAAAAGTCATATAGATTGAAAATGGAGAAATACAATATCCTTATTCATAGATTACAGATGATTGTCTACATAGAAAATTCCAAGTAATGTACTCAAAAAACACCTAGAATTAATAAGTGATTTTAGCAAAGTTGCAGTATAGAAGGTCAACCCACAGAAATCAATTGCATTTCTATACACTAATAATTCACAAATGGAAACTGAAAATTTTAGACAATAACATTTACAATAGCTACCTCAAAAGTGAAATATGTTAGTATAAATCTAACAAAATATGCATGGGATCTATATACTGAAAAGTATAAAATCTGATGAAAGAAATAAAAGACACAAATAAATGGAGAGAAATACTGTGCTCATGTGTTGGAAGACTCATAATTAAATCATGAGTCGTGTGTGTGTGTGTGTGTGTGTGTGTGTGTGTGTATTAGTTTCTCTCTATTTTTTGATAGAAATATATATATATGTATAGTGGGATTTTGATTGAAATTGTGTAAAATCTATAAATTAGGTTGGAAAGAACTGATTCTCTCTCTCTCTCTCTGTCCCAGAGAAATTTGATCAACTGGTATCTCTCTATATGGAGAGAGAAAGAGAGACAATATCAGTTCTCCCCAACCTGATTTATAGATTTTACAACTTGTAGAGATAGGGAAACTGATTTTAAAAGTTATGTGAAAAATCAAAGAGACTATAATATCCAAAACAATTTTGAAAAAGAATAATTAAGTGGAAGATCTCACATTGCTCGATTTTAAGGCTTACCATAAAGCTATAGTGATCAAGATACGGTAGTATTGGTGAAAAATTAGACCTACAAATCAATGGAACAAATAATGAAGTCCAGAAACAGATCCAGAGAAATTTGGCCTACTAATTTTTTGATAAAGGACAAAGAAAATTCAATTGAGAAATTATAGCATTTCTAACAACAACAACAAAAAACAAAAAAGAAAAAGAAAGAACCTTGACCTAAACTCCCCTCATTATACAAAAATTAACTCAAAATAGATCATACATCTCAAGGTCAAATGTGAAAGGACTAAACATCTATAGAAAAACATAGGAGAAGCTGGGCATAGTGGCTCACACCTGTAATCCCAGCACTTTGGGAGGTCAAGGTGGGCGGATCACCTGAGGTCAGCAGTTTGAGGCCAGCCTGGCCAACATAGTGAAACCCCATCTCTACTAAAAGTCTAAAAATTAGCTGGGCATGGTGGCACATGCTGGTAATCCCAGCTACTTGGGAGGCTGAGGCAGGAGAATTGTTTGAACCCCAGCTTGGGTGACAAGAGTGAAACTGTCTCAAAAAATAAATAAATAAATAAAAAGAAAGAAAAAAAAATAGGAGAAAATATTTTTGACCACGATTAGGCAAAGAGTTCTTAGATATGACACCAAAAGCATGATCCACAAAAAAATCAAGAAATTAAACGTTATCAAAATTTAAACTTTTACCCTTAGAAAGGCACTGCTAAGAGAACAAAAAGGCAAGGTATAATTTGAGAGAAAATAATTGCAAAGCACATATCTGACAAAGACTTTATCTACAATATAAAGAACTCTGAGAATTCACCAACAAGAAAACAAAAACCCAATTTAAAAAATGGCCAAAACACTTGAGCAGACACTTCACCAAAGAAGACATAAAATAGCAAATGAACACATGAAAAGACATTCAACATCATTAGCCATTAGGGAAATGCAAATTAGAACCATAAGATTCTACTACACATCCATTAGCTTGTGATAAGTTAGATTCACATTATAATGCTCAGAACCACTATAAAAATCAAAGAGGCATAGATTAAAAACTAATAGAAGAAATAAAATGGAATATCAAAATATTTCTTTAATCAAAAGAAGGCATGAAAGGAGCGTGAGTAGAACTGAAACCAGATGACACAATTAGAAAAAAGAAAAAGGGTATAATTAGATAAATAGTAATAATTACATTATATGTAAATGAACCAAACACCCTAATTAAAAGCCAGAGATTGTCAGATTGGATAAAAAAGCAAGACCCAACTACTTGTTATCTACAAGAGATGTGTTTTATTTACTTATTTAAGAGACAGGGTCTCGCTCTGTTGCCCAGGCTGGAGTGCAATCACACAATCATAGCCCCCTACAGCCTCTAACTCCTGGGCTCATGTGGTCCTCCCACCTCAGTCCCCTGAGTAGCTGGAACTACAGGCATGTGCCACCACACCCACTGAATTTTTAAATTTTTTGTAGAGACAGGGTCTTGCTATGTTGCCTAGCCTGGCCTTGAACTCCCAGCCTCAAGAAAACCTCCCATCTTTTCCTCCCAAAGTGCTGGGACTACAGGTGTGAACCACTGTGCCTAGCCAATGTATGCTTAAATGCAAAGATATAGTTTCAAAGTAAACTAGTGGAAAAAAATAAACCTTGCAAACAGTAAACCTAGAAATGCCAGAGTGACAATATTACAAGACAAAATAGACTGTAATACATTGAGTATTATTAGAGAGAAAGAATATTTCACTATAAAAAGGGGGTCAATATATCAGAAAAATGTAGTTGTGAACAGACATAACCACATAGCTTCAAAATATGTGAAGGAAAAACTGTTAGGTCAAAAGAAATGGGCAAGACCAAAATCATAGTTGGAGATTTTAACATACTTCACTCAGTAAATAATAGATGAGATAGAAAAACATCAGAAAAGATATAGGAAATATGAATGACATTATCAACCACATTGACATAACTACTACTTATGAAATTCTACACCCAACAAATGAGAGTATACATTTTTTCAAATGCATAAAGAATATTAATCAAAAATAAATCAAACACTAGGCCATAAAACAACAATCAATTCCAAAAGATTAAAATCTCAGAATATGTTCTATGGCAACAATAGCAGAATTAAAAACAATAAGATATCTAGAAAAGCCTCGAGATATTTGAAAATTAAACAATATCCTCTGAGCAACCCATGGATCAAAGAAGAAGTCACAATGAAAATTAGAATATTTTCCAAAGTGAGAATAATTAAAATTGGTGGGGTGCACTTAAAGCAAGGCTTAGAGGAAAATTTATAGCTTGAAATGTTTATGTTGGAAAGGAAGTAATAATCAAAACCATGATCTAAGTTCATCTTCTTTTTCTAAGAAACTAGAAAAAGAAGAGCACATTAACCCTAATGAAGGAAGAAGTAGGGAAAAATATACAGCAATAGTCAATGTGGTGGAAAACAGACAAACAATAGAGAGAATTAGCAAAACCAAGAGATGAGTCTTCAAATCGACTAATACAATCCATAAACACCTAACAAGACTGATCCCCCAAAAAGGAGTGAAAACACAAATAGCCAATACCAAAAATGATAGAGGGATTATCACTACAGATCCTATGGCTATCCCACAGGAAATAAGAGAATGTTATGATAAACTTTATGCCAATAAATTAAACAGTTTAGATGAAAGAGCCAAATGATTCAAAAATACTACTAAAATTAACACAAGATGACACAGTAAGTCTAAATAGCCCTATATCTATTAAAAAATTGAATTCGTTATAGAAAATCTCCCCACAAAGACAGTTCCAAGCCAGATATCTTCACTGGTTAATTCTATCAAACTTGTAGAGAAGATATGTTATCAATCCTACACAACCTCTTTAAGAAAATAGAGAGGAAGGAGACACTTCTCAACTCATTTTATATGGTCACCATAATCATGATACCAAAACCAAGAAAAAAAAAATTATAGGCCAATATCACTCACAAACGCAGACATATAACTCCTTTAAGAATTAGTTGGAAATCAAAACTAACAATACATTTAAAAAATGTACCCTGACCAAATGAGGTTATCTAAGGAATTCAGGTACAAAGTCAATTTAACATTCAAAAACAGGTCAATGCACTGCAGTCAAATTCATACCAAAGTATTTACTTTGAAATAAATTAAAAATGTAAGATGGATGAGTAAAGGGATGGATAGAGAAATAAATACATGATAAAGCAAGTACAGTAAAAGATTAATGGTATGATGTAGTTGGTGGGTATGTGTTTCACCAAAAAATTCTTTCACCTTGGCCATACATTTGAAAATAATTTTTCACAACAAAATTTTGGAAAAAACAAATCAATTTAACCAATCACATTAAAAGCATAAAGAAGAAAAAGCATGACCACTTCAATAGATGGAGAATTAGCATTTGAAAAATCAATACCCATTTATGAATTTTTAAACTCTCAAGCAGGTATAGAAGGGAACTTCCTTAATCTGATGAAAGGCATCTCCTAAAACTTACATCTAGCATCATATTTAGTAATGAAATTGTGAATTTCATCATTAAATTTTTCTCCACTTTAAGATCTGAAAAAAAAGCAAGGATATCTATTCCCATCATTTCTATTCAACATTTTACTGGTGATCCTAGTTATTACAATAAGTCAAGAAAAGGAAATAAATGGCATGCCAATTTGATAAGAAGAAATAAAATGGTCATTTACATATGAAATTATTTTTACAGAGAATTTATAAAACAACTACTAGAACTAATAAATGAGTATATCAACATCTCAAGGTGCAAGATCAATACAGAAATCAATTTATTTTTAGATCCTACTAGCAAAAACAGAAAAACAAAATTTCAAAAATCAGTTTATAATAGTGTTATAAGACATAAAATACTTAGGAATAAATCTACCAAAAGATGTCTAATACCTGGACATTGAAAAGTATGGAAAAATGATAAGAGTGCTTAAAGAAGACTTAAAAATTGGAGAGCCAGGTGCAGTGCTGTAACCACAGCACTTTGGAATGCTGAGGTGGAGAGGATCACTTGAGGCCAAGAGTAAAAGATCTAATTAAACTCCAGAGCTGCTGTACAGCAAAGGAAACAATCATTAGAGTGAACCGGCAACCAACAGAATGGGAAAAAATTTTTGCAATCTACCCATCTGACAAAGAGCTAATATCCAGAATCTATAAAGAACTAAAACAGATTTACAAGAAAAACACAAACAAACCCATTCAAAAATGGGCAAAGGATATGAACAGATGCTTTACAAAAGAAGACATTGATGAGGCCAACAAACATGAAAAAATGCTCATCATCACTCGTCATTAGAGAAATGCAAATCAAAACCACATTGAGATACCATCTCACACCAGTTAGAATGGCGATCATTAAAAAATCTGGAGACAACAGATGCTGGAGAGGATGTGGAGAAATAGGAACTCTTTTACACTGTTGGTGGGAGTGTAAATTAGTTCAACCATTGTGGAAGACAGTGTGGCGATTCCTCAAGGATCTAGAAATAGAAATTCCATTTGACCCAGCAATCCCATTACTGGGTATATCCCCAAAGAACTATGAATCGTTCTATTATAAAGACACATGCACACACATGTTCATCACGGCACTGTTTACAATAGCAAAGACTTGGAACCAACCCAAATGACCATCAATGATAGACTAGACAAAGAAAATGTGGCACACATACACCATGAATACTATGCAGCCATTAAAAATAATGAGTTCGTGTCCTTTTAAGGGACATGGATGAACCTTGAAACCATTATTCTCAGCAAACTGACCAAGAACAGAAAATCAAACACTGCATATTTTCACTCACAGGTGGGTGTTGAATAACATTTGGACAAAAAGAGGGAAGCATCACACACTGGGGTCCGTTGCGGGGAGACTACGGGAGGGATAGTGGGAGGGAGTGTGGGAGAGGGATAAAGTGGGTAGAAATATCAGGTATAGGTGATGAGGGGATGGTGGTAACAAACTACCTTGCCATGAATGTACCTACGCAACAATCTTGCATGATCTACACATGTACCCCAGTATCTAAAGTACAAAAAATTAAAAAAATAAAATAAAATAAAAAATAAATAAAATAAACCACAATGTTAAATCAATTCTCCACCAACTCAATAAAAAAAAAAAGAAGAAGATCATCAGATGATATTTCACCCTGGACCTCCTGTAAATTTCCCTCAGTAGCTTAATGTGAAATCATGATGAAGCAGCTTCCACTGAAGATGAGCTTCCAAAGATGAAAAGAAAACACAACTAGTTTAACATCTTGCACAGGTTTCCCGACCCTGAGAAGTACGAGTATGCTATTCTGAAACTGAGATGATCACAGAATATTTAACCATTTGTTTTTAAGACTATGGTGTGCAGAACTCAGAATGGCCTCACGTACTAACTGGGGAGAAATTGCCTCCACTGCCCCAAAGGGTCAGCCAAGCTGATCATATCAGTGGGCTTGCTCAGGTCTCTTGGAGGAGCTTTAAACACACAACCTTACACTGAATGTCTCAATACTTCTATTACTCTTTCCTGTTTGTCTCATTGCCAAAGGTTTACTTCTATCTTAAAACATACAATCTTTTCTCTTATAAAAAAATGTTAAGATACAACCTAGTTCATCCACTTCTTCACAATGCCAAGACTTCTCATTCTTTCTAATTTTAATTCCCTACTTTCAAAAATCCCTTTATTCCAGTGATTTTTTCCTACTATGAAAAAAAAAAAAAAACAGAAGCTGCAGAAGGAGTTGTGTGTGTGTGTGTGTGTGTGTTCTTTTTTTAAAAAAAATAATATACAGTCATCAGTTACCTGTGAGTCACAGAGAGCATTTCTGCCTTCCAGTGACTTGCACCTGGGCACAAGTGTCACTTTTGTGCTGCAAACTGTTCATATAAACAGGTGCCATTGAAACTTTGCTTCCGGACTGGTGACTAAATCATCTCTTCTAAGAGAGAAACAATACTTTCCCCAACCTGCTTATCTAGAGCTTCCTGAATGTGCTTATTATTTCTCCCGCCTCAAAGAGGTTAAAAGTCACTCATGCAGCTCTGGCAGGCCATGCTATTTAAAGCGACAGTGAAAAGAGGACAACCAGGGTCTTTCTAGATTCCTGAGCCTCTGCTGCAGCCCACAGCCAACACTATGAGGACAGGTCAGGCGAATTGGTGTATGAATTGCGATGTCCACTTTTTTTGTCTGGTCCAGCATCAGTGAACGTTAAAGCTATCAATTCTTGTAAATACAGAGGGCTTTGACCTTTTTTCTGCCTTCTTCTGAATTCAATGTCACTTTCTCTTGCACATATGAGACTGTGCTTCCTGCAGATACAAACATCCAAAGGAAAGCATGCCTTTAAAGTATGCATCAAGTGTCTTTCACACTTCCCTCTTTCTAACAAGCATCCCTTTAAGAATAATGTGACCAATGTAAAAGAATACATTATGAAAACAGTTTACATGTGAGAAGCTTGCAGGCTCACCTTTTGTGAAACATATCACTATAGATCCCTCATATAATACACCCCTACTGCAAAGGGGAGGGCAAATGACAGGTTAAAACCTGCAAAACAATGAACAGAGGGAATGTCTCATCTTCTATGGTCATCATCATCATCCTTAGGATGATTCTAAGTAGCATTGAGAGAAAACCACAAATGAATAGTGTATGTATATATGGAAAACAGAATACTCCTTGGCTATCTTGGGTTAACCAAAGTCAGTCTATTTTCCGATTCCCTCTTCCACATATACGTGCAAAGCAAAATAAGCATACAGACACTGTTCCTAAGTAGAATATACATGGAAAAAGAACTTCTTGGGGTAGTGTAGGGATTGGGCTGGAAGTGCAGGACTCATAAAGCCAGAATATACATGTATATATACTATCTATATAAACACGTGTATATACATATATATACATATATACACACTATCTACATATATATACATAGTGTGTGTATACAGTATAAATAAATACAGTTTCTATATACATGAAGTTGAGCTCTTTTTCTCTAACGTTTACTGAAACATAAAAATAATAAATATCTCATACTAGGAAAATGATCAGAGCTCTTGACAATTAACCATGGAAACAGAATTCCATTCATCTTTGCTGTGTTCCTTTTTGTAAGAGGGGCACTGAGTAAGAGAAGCAGTAGCATGCTTGCTGGACAAGCACACTATTAGCATTCACTGCACGTCCAGTGGGTGAGATGAGACCATGGGAATCATTTGTAACTTTTGCTAATCATTCTTCATAGATTTACCAGCATATTTACAACATCGAAGATAGTAAAAACCCTTGCTGCGACCATGACCCATTCCAAGTGTTGTCTGCGCCCATGCCTGGATTCCTACTTGCTCTTCTGCTTCTATCAGCTTGCATCCTTCTGCATCTCGAGTACCAACTTTATCTGATCATGTCCCTGATGTAGATTACAAGACTTCCCGAAACCAAGACTTCCTGACCTAGATTCGTGGCAACACTGTTCAATGGGGGTTAGATTTTTCCCAATTCTGGAGCATTTTCTGTCTTATTTACCGAATTGCTGTGTCTGTGTGTGTGTGCACACACATGTGTGAGGCTTCAGTATATTCCATAGTGATACACTACCCATACAAGCAAATATAGTGACTTAGGGTCTTGAGTCATTGAGGAATACTTGCATTTTTCAATAGGGAATACTAGAGTATTGAAAATACTCTAACCTTTCAAAGCCTGGTAATTCTGGAATTCAGATTCTTGAGTTGAATAGCTTGATGTGGTTTAAGTCATTTATTTGGGCATGTGCCCATCTAATGGACTGGTCTATGTGGTCTATTTTTATAGAGTTTTGCTCTCAGTTGGGCTTAAGCTATTGTCATTGCAACTGCTTTGCAGACTATAACGTCTTGTGAGCATATAAATGGATCTTGACTTTATGTATTTATGACTCATGTGACAATTCATGGATCTGCATTACTTATTTCAAGTGAAACAGTGATAGCCTAATGATGTCCTTCTGGAATCTACGCATCCTTAAATCTCAGGAATAGCCTTTTAACCATGATAATTAAAGCAGGAGATGCTGTGAATCACCTGGGTCCAGAATTACTCTCTAAAACTCAACAGTTGCCTGTGGTACCTGCACAGAAAGCCTGCTTGGATTTGTGGCCCCTGCATGGTCACCTTTGGTAAGTCATATGGCAGAAAACCGCAGGATGTACCATGCTGGCTGATTTGCTTTTCCTCACTAACTGTATATTCAATGTCTATTTCTGGCAAGTACCAGCCAGCAATAAATCACTGTATTCCAGGTCTTTGGACAGAATATTAATATTTATCTAGAAAACAACCTTTTTTTTTTCTTTGGATTAGTTACCAGTCTTAAAAATAGCAGCAAATCAATTTCTGATGCGTGGTGGCTCATGATCGTAATTCCAGCTACTTGGAAGCCTGAGGCTGGAAGATCATTGAAATGTAGCATTTCCACACTGCAATGAGCTATGATTGTGCCACTGCACTCCAGCCTGGGTGACAGAGTGAGACCCTCGTGCTAAAAGAGAAATAAATCACAAATAAATAGAAAGAATTTAGATATTGAATGAGTTGCTTTTTCTTCTCATGGAATGTTTTGAAAACTTAAGAATGTAGAAGTTATGGGACAAACAAGAGAGACGAGCACAGATCAGCTTTTCAGTGTTTGGGGCTCAGTGTGGCCATACGCAATGTCTTCACTCTCCTTCATTGCTCCTTTTTTTTACTCTTTCACCTTCTGCAATGTTCTCAAGCTCTATTAATTCCTGCAGAAATGAGTGGGATTTAACATCTGCATGTTCGTGATGCTTCTTTATCTCTGAGATATCTAGGTAGGCTTCCTTAGAAGATGTTTTAAGAAGATCAGATTCCTGCTTCCACTAATGTGGGTACCTTGATCTTTGATTTGAATTTTCTGAAACCTGTTTTTTGTTACTTGGTCTGAAAAGTAAGACACAATTTTTCCTGCCTTGAGAGGCATCACAGGTTGAATCCTTTAGAGGCCTACTTTGAGGCTGATATCGGTGTTTTGGATTTTTATTGGAGGTGATCACTAGGCAGAAGAGACACGATTGAGCAGAGAGAGAAGTTAGATGTCCCTTCAAGCAAGAGATTAGCTAACCTCACATGGAGTTTCTGGAGTGGAAATTACTTGTCATAGTTGTCCTGAATAGTTTTGACCATTATGGAACTCTGCGACCAGTCACTGGATGTGAGTGACCACTAAGAACTGTGTGTCATTGGGTGAGGATGCTCTTGGCAGCTGAGGCCAAGCCTTATGGAGCAGACAGCTGGGAAGGTGCATCTTTGATGGGGGAATCTTAGAGGCACGGTGGCATGGCTTCATGTTTACCACAAAGACAATGAGGTCTTATTGTGAAAGTACTCTGCACTTTGAATTTAAGACATTTTATTGATCTCTCAATAAACCTTGGCTACTTTCTTTATTTTATGTCAAAATATAATTAGCTAAGCAGTAATGAACAGGTAGAACATAGAGGATTTTTAGGGCAGTGAAACTATTCTGCACAATACTATACTGGTGGATTCGTGGCATTATATATTTTCCAAAACCCACAGAATGTAAAACACCAAGAATGAACTTCAATGTGAACTATGGACTTTAGTGAACAATAAGATACCAATATTGGCTTAGCCTTTGTAACAAATGTACACTCTACTGCAGGATGTTGATAGTGGAGGGTTCAGGGAGAATTTATTAGTCTGTTCTCACTCTGCTAAAAAAGATATCTCTGAGACTGGGTTATTTATCAAGGAAAAAAGTTTAATTGACTCACAGTTCCACATGGCTGGGGAGGACTTACTATCATAGCAGAAGAGCAAGGGACGTCTTACTTAGCATCAGGCAAGAGAAAGCTTGTGCAGGGAAACTCCTGTTTATAAAACCATCGGATCTCATGAGACTTACTCACTGTCATGAGAACAGCATGGGAAATACCTACCCCCATGATTCAATTACCTCCCACTGGGTCCCTCCCATGGCATGGGAGAATTGTGGGAGCTACAGTTCAAGGTAAGGTTTGAGTATGTGCACAGCCAAACAACATCAGAGCATATGGAAACTCTCTGTACTTCCTGCTCAATTTTGCCATGAGCCTAAAATTGCTCTAAAAATAAAGTCTTTCAAAAATGATTTAAAAAATGGCAAGGTATATCTAGGTACAACAGACTAAAAACAGCATTGCAATCATGAATTTGATTTGCTAACATGAGATACACAACTTTATGACTGGAAGGGCATGCATTAATTTTGGCATCTTTCTGATTTTACACATAATGTTCTTTTGAAAATTTGTGCAAAAGACAAGTGTATAAAACTGAAACATGATCAAACAAACAAAGAAAACTACTAGCCCATACATACATCACACGCAAATAAGAACATTCACCTCTATGATCAGGAGGTTTAGAAGATGGAGCTTCTTCCTGTGGGTAGGGAGCACCCCCACTGCAAGTGCAGTGCTTGATAAGCTGGGAAGTCCTGGCAGCTTTATGAAATGGACAAACGCTGCAACCATATGAGACACAGACAAAATCAAATTAATTTGGTGACTGCTGTACTTACATGATGACTCACTCAACACCAGAGCTTCTGTGGTTCTTATTCTTCTCATAGTCAACCTCTATTCAACCTCAGCGACCCACTTTCAGTAGAGTTGAGAATGACCAGTAGCTGGGCCATTTCTGAAATGTTCACTTGAAGAATCCTGCATTCTCGATGAGAACACATAGACACATGCTGGGGGACAATATATACTGGGGCCTGCTGGAGGGTAGAGAGGGGAGGAGGTGGAACATCAGAAAGAACAGCTAGTGGATGCTGGGCTTAATACCTAGGTGATGAGATGATCTGTGCAGCAAGCCAACATGACACACATTTACCTATGTAACGAACCTGCACATATACCCCTGAACTTAACAAATAGCACAAAGAGAAGAATCCTGCATTCTCACTTATTTCTCACTCTTCCAGCTGGGTTTCTCTAGTTATTCATCAGTCTCCAAACCATTCAACCTCTCATTTTGCCATCTTTACATTGGCACTGTGCCCTAGATTGAGAGCTCCTGGTTTGGACATAAACAACTACTGTGAAAGCATTTTTAACTCCCTTACTCCTTTCTTAGATTATTGTATCCACCTTCCAATGCAGAGCCTGCTTAATTATCTTCTTACACCAAACAGCTGAACATTGTTGAAGAAAACTCTCAAAACCATTTGAATTGACCTTGCTTAAAATTTATAATCACAATTCTCAAATAATCACTTGACATGTACCAGATCTATCTACAATAATAGAGAAAAGACAAAAAGGGAGAGGGGACATGAGAGCTAAAAGAAGGAAGAGATGAGGGATAAAAAGAAGGGGAGGAGAAAAAGGAAGAGGGGACAGGTCCTTCCTCCAGCCACCCTGTAAGTGTTGCCCTCTGCTGGTCAAACCACAGGGCCTTTTGTTGCCCTCATCAGAATAACAGATGAGCATGAAGAAGAAAGAACACCTTCTAGATCATGCTGGATTGATTCAATCTAGAAAAGATGAGGTACTGTCACTGAAAGGAATACTAGACCATGAATAAGCAGAGCAGTAGATAAAAGCAAATTTATTTGCAACATGCCAAAACATTTATTGTTTTGAAATGACTTCCAGAACCACTAACTGACAGAGAGAAAACAAATGGCAGCTGTGCCATGCTGAGCGCTGGCGTTTCTTTACCTCCTTGGATTTACTCTTGGATTTGCCACGCATTCGTCATATTTTTCACATGTTTTTCCATCACCTGCCATAGCCCCTGGATAGTCTGCAGAAGTGATAAAACAGAGTCTTGGGTCTAGGATTATGAACCTGGAAAACATTTGTCAAACACATGGCTTAAATTATTTTTTCTGTGTCTGGAAAATTAGTAAGATTCTAACCGACATGGTACACAAAGAGTATAGGAGCAAGTATTTCCTGGTAAAGTCACAGGAAATCGTTGCTCTGACATCATAGAATTTATTTGTATAATGGGTTGTAGATATGTCCAGGTATTTAAAAATCCTCATGTCTCAAGATAGCTTCTAGATAGTGTATACCAGGGGTGGTCCTTCAGAACAATGCTTGCAACCAGCCAAGAGTACCCTGTGCAGATGACTCAGTGAGTCAACTGCAAAAACACAGTTGTCTCTTGTAATGTAATTAATTTAATAATATGTCTATAGGATACTTTGGTCAAAAACATTTTGTTATCTTACAAATCATCATACACTTCACAGAAGAGAACCTTAGTTGACAATAAATAAGGAGGTAAAGCAAAAGAAATAAAGACAGTAAAATAATCTCTAAAAGTTAAGAAAAAAAGAAATGTGATTTGTGGATTACTGGAAAATTTTAGATAAAGTTAGTAACACTTTGAATATTATTTGAAATTAAAATAATTTTTTAAGATGATTTTTCTGGTAATTCTTGACTTTCTATAATTTGATTGTTACATTTCCTGTAATCCTGTCTCTAAAGATTCGCATGAGACTGTTAAAAATACAGTTGCAGAGGTCATAGCTCAGTACAGGAAGGAATCACCTCTGGAATTGTATCCTAGGAAGGAAGCTCTAGTCTGATTTGGGGAATAGTTTTCTCCCTTTCTGTCCATCTAATTAGAATGTGTGATTTTTGCTTTTTAAGGGGGTCACATATTAAAATTATTTTCACCATTAATTGTGGTCTTAATTTCTGGAAATAGCCATCATCAAGCAAAGTCTGCTGAAAAGGTTTATGATGACAGACAGCTGAAGAAAATGGGGCCGAGTTTTAAAAGCAATGATAAAGGGTCATCGTATGTAGCTAATAAGATGACTGCAATTGAAAATTTCAGAGAAAAAATCCAGAAACGTAAAAATACAAAGCAGCATCTTTAGGACACAGGTATGATTTCCGCAAGGGGTCACTTGGAAGGGGTGCTTATAATACACATGTGCTGCTGTGTTTACCCGAAAACACCTCTGCCAGGAATGGCTCTAGATTAAGGAGGAAATAAGGAGGAATAGCCAGTAAACCCTGGACCAGGAAAAAGATGTTAAAAAGGCAGTGCTGGGAAAATTGATAACATTTAAAGACAGACTGAATTGTACTCTATTATTGCATCAATATTAAATTCCTGGTTTTTATGATAAAATTTGTGATTATAAATAAGAATGAATACCTTGTTAGAAAATACTGCATTATTAGCGGCAATTAGAGATACAGGGTGAGAATGGATAAAGTGACTCTCAGATGGTTCCGAAATATACATTCGTGTAACTATGTGTGTATATATATACACATATGCATCTGTATGTGTGTATATGTGTTTATGTGTGCATAGATACATAAAATATATATCTATAATGAGAGAGAAAGAGATGGAAACTAATTAAAACGAGTATCAAATATTGGTGAATATGCATAAAGGATGTTTAGGAGTTTCTTATTCTATTCTTGTACCTTTTCTGTAACTTTGAAATTATATCAAAATAAAAGTTTGTGGTGATGTTTATTTTTTGTTTGTTTTTGTTTTTGTTTTTGACTTGTCACCTAGGCTGGAATGCAGTGGTGAGCTCTTGGCTCATTGCAACCTCTGTCTCCCGGGTTCCAGCGATTCTCTTACCTCAGCCTCCCAAGTAGCTGAAATTACAGGCATGTGCCACCATGCCTGGCTAATTTTTATATTTTTAGTAGAGACAGTGTTTCCCCATGTTGGTCGGGCTTGTCTTGAACTCCCCAACTGCCTTGACCTCCCAAAGTGCTGGGATTACGGACCTGAGCCACCGTACTCTGTCTCAAAATAAAAGTTTAAAACCCCAAGTAACAAGAAAAAGTCCTCTTGGTGTGTGAATGTAAGTCTATACGTGTCTATGCATGTATAACTCATGTATGTGTATAGTTCAATAATAGAAGTCATATATATTTGCAAATAGAATTGGGAAAATAAAAACAAAATATATAATCTCAACATTTTATAGCTATCTAGTCACTGTTCACACAAATAGAGCATCCCTGAGCTGAAAAGCCAAAATCTGAATTGCTCTAAAACCCAACACTTTTTGAGCCTGAATATAACACTTAAAGGAGATGCCACTCATTGAAGCATTTCAGATTTCAGATGTTCAGATTTGGGATGCTTAACTGCTATGATGCAAATATTTACAAGTCTGAAAAAATCTGAACTGCACATCTGGTCCCAAGGATTTTGGATACGAGATACTCAACCTGTATATTAAGTAGTTTCTTCTAATATATATATGTGTATATATTTGAGACAGAGTCTTGCTCTGGCGCCCAGGCTGGATGCAGTGGCATGATCTTGGATCATTGCAGCCTTGACGTCTCAGACTCAAGCTATAGCTGTCTTTCTACCTCAGCCTCACAAGTAGCTGAAACTACAGGCGCATGCCACCATGCCTGGCTAATTTTCGTATTTTCTGTCAAGATGGGTTTTCACGGAATTACCCAGGCTGTCTTAAACTCCTGGGTTCAAGTGATCCACCTGCCTCGGCCTTCCAAAGTGCTGGGATTACAGCCCTGAGCCACCACGCCGGGCCTAGAATTTTTATAATTTACAGATGGATTAATAATTTGAGATTTTAAAAAATAATTTTATACCCAGCATTTTTACTTAACATTTTTCTTAAAGTTTTTTTTTTCCATGTAGTTAAATATTACGCATAATTCTGTGAGGTGGCAAAGCATTGCTTACTTGGGATCAGCTAAATTCGGCAAGCTGCCCTGCTAACGCATGCTCCGAGAGGCAGGGCCATGTGGTGACAGCTCAGAGCCTCTGCAGTCTACTGGCTTACATTCTGAAGCCAACACTTGGTTGCTGTTGTGATGGTTAAATTTAATATGTGTCAACTTGGCTAGACTCTGGTGTCCAGTTGTTTGGTAAAACTCCAGACTAAATGTTGATGTGAAGGTATGTCTTAGATGCAGTTAAAATTCGTAATCAGTAGACTGTGAGTAAAGCAGATGGCTCTCCTTAACGTCAGTGAGCCTCAGCCAATGTGTGGAAGGCCTGAGGAGAAAAATACTGTCTGTCTAAGTAAGAGGGGATTCTGCCTCTGGGGCTCAGCCTGAGGGCCTGCTCTGCAGATTTTGGACTTGCCAGCACCCACAATCATGTGAGCCAATTTCTTAAAATAAACCGTTCTGTATGTGTCTCACTGTCTTTCTGCCTCTGCCTTTATCTTTGTCCCTCTCTTTTTCTTTTCTCTCCATACACACAAACACACAGAAACATATCTATCTATCTATCTATCTATCTATCTATCTATCTATCTATCATCTATCTATCTATATATCTATCTATCATCTATTCTGTTTTTCTGGAGAAACCTGCTTAATATAGCTGTGGACTTCAAGTAACTAAACACTTTTTGCCTCAGTTTTAATCTATAAAATAGAAATAATGGTAGTATTTATCCCACAGAGTGGATATGAGAACAAGATACATCATGCCTTTAATGTGTTTAGAAAGTATCTAACTGACCTCATAGCTCGTGGGTGCTAACTATTATTATTACAGCTATTCTAGTTTTCATTTCCAGTGTGGTGACTGTATTTATCATATTAGGGTATGCATTATTGTGCATACGTCTCCCTATTTATTTCTGAATTATTTCTTTACTACCAGTGTCTAAGCAGAGTCAGTTTTAAATCCCACATACTGTGGTTCTAACCCTTCTCTGACATCTGCCTCATTTCACACTGCCAGCTCTATTGCCATTCCTCACAATTAGCAAAGCACATTCATAGAAATTTGTTATTTGTGACCATCTCTCGGGTCCAGAAGCAAGGTGTTAGGTGCATTTACTTTAGATACAACATAATGGCTGTTTTCTTTTAAGACCATTCTAGATAATGAAGGAAATGTGAGACTCATTTCCCCATTCTGAGGCTTTATTTTTTGTGATGATTTTGACAGTTAAATCTGGATTACATTGTCCGGCTTAGCTTAGAAATACAAAGACATACTCAAGATTTTACAAATAATGGGGCTTGGCACATGAAAAGAAGCATGTAACAGGACCTGGTCTGTGAGCAGGGTGGCCAGGCCTGGCGGGCAATGCGGGTGTGTTGCTCAGACCTTTGATGTTGCTACAAGGGGGTTGCCTCTTGTTCTTCATGAACACACTCGAGGATCTGGGGAATCCACATGTCTCCCTTCTCCAGTTGTCTCTGCTTATCCCTCAATCCTCCCTGACTTTTCATCTGGTCTTTGGCTTCTTCCCACCTTGACTCTGGGTTCTTTCCTGTGAGGGCACTCCATCCTCTGCAAGAAGGCTCCATTCCCTTCGAGGATGCTGCATCTCTTGTGAGGATGCTCCATCCCCTGCGAGGGTGCTCCATCCCCTGCAAGGGTGTTCTATGTCCTGCAAGGTTTCTCCATTCCTTGTGAAGGCACTCCATCCCCTGCCAGGGTGCTCTATGCCCTGCAAGTGTGCTCCATCCCCTGTGAGGGTGCTCCATCTCTTTGTGAGGGTGCTCCATCTCTTTGTGGGGGGTGCTCCATCCCCTGTGAGGGTGCTCCATATCCTGCTAGTGTGCTCCATCCCCTGCGAGGGTGCTCTGTCCCCTGTGGGGGTGCTCCATCTCTATAAGGGTGGTCCATCTCCTGCGAGGGCGCTCTATACACTGCTAGGGTGCTCTGACCCCTGTGAGAGTGCTCCCTCCTCTTTGAGGGTGCTCTGCCTCCTGCAAGGGTGCGCCATCTCCTGGGAGGGCACTCCATCCCCTGAGGCCTCCACTCTGTCCACAGAGAGGCCCCCAAGGGGACCAAATGGCAGTGTCCAGGGGAGAGCACTGTGGCTATTGCAGTCACTGGACAACACAGCATTTGCCCAGACACAGACCCAGGGGGCTCAAGGGCCAGGCAAGAAGTGTGACCACAACTCAGGCTTTTCCTGAGACAGGTGCACCCTTATGGTGCTTCCAGACTGGCCGTCCAATTGATGCATGTGACTCTCAGGAATCTTCCCCTACAGGGCTCCTGTTCCTATCACTGAGGATGTTGCAATCCTCATAAAATGTGACTTTTGTTACATCTCTGTATCTCATTTTGTACATTATAAACAGAATTATGTGTCTTAGGGTGTCATTGAGAAAGTGATTTTTACCAAAAAGAAACTCTTCCACATTAAATTTTTAGGATTTCTTGCATTTCTTAAGACATAATTCACATAAAATCTTCTGAACTAATATATTGTATGCATTTTCCTAAAATAAATATATGTATCATTATCCTGTAGATGATATTATTCTAGTATCTTTCCCTTGATTATGAAGGAAAAGAGAAAGATGTCCATACAATTTAAAACTTTATCTTATGATAAATTAGTTCCATCTTTTACCTCATCATACTAAATTATTGTGAAGAAGTCAGACATGATGGCTCACACCTGTATTCCCAGCACTTTGGGAGGCTGAGGTGAGTGGATCACCTGAGGTCAGGAGTTTGAGACCAGCCTGGTCAACATAATGAAATCGTGTCTCTACTAAAAACACAAAAATTAACTGGGCATGGTGGCAGGTGCCCTATTATCCCAGCTACTCAGGAGGCTGAAGCCAGACCATCACTTGAACCCGACAGGTGGAGATTGCAGTGAGCCAAAATCACACATGCCTGTGATCCCAGGTACTCAGGAGGCAGAGGCTGGAATGAGCTGTGATCATGCCACTGCACTCCAGCCTGGGCAACATAGTGAGACTTTGTCTCAAAACAAACAAACAAAATTACCATGAAGAGAGCAACTTTAGGCAGAAAACCAGGGATATTACAAAAGACAAAAGCATTTGGCACTTCTTTTGAAGGTCAAGGCTCTGGGAATAGCATGCGAGGTGGAATAAGTGCTGGCTGAATTCTGATCCTTAGTGGCCTTGGGAATGTGCTGTCACAATGGACACACGCATCTTCCTAAAGACCCTTCTCCTGTTGTGGACAGGGCTGTCTGGCCTGACTCTTGCCTACCTGGCCAGCTTCCCACTTGCCACACTCTCTACTCTCGTGTGCTTTCTAATCTAACGAACCTCTTTCCTACCCATCCTCATCCTAGCCTGAGATTCATTACCTCAGGAAAAACCTGACACCTCACAATTCTCCTGCCTCTGCCTGTTCTTCTTTTTCTTGCCTATTTTACTATTGTAATGAAATTGTGGAATGTTTTGCTTAACATTTCTCTCCCATGCTAGCACCTAAGTTTTATGAGGACAAAGATGTCTGAGCCTAGTATCTGACAAAACACCTGTCATATAATAGGTGTTCAATAACTGTGCACTAATGCAATAATTTGGGGTCAGTTTATTCATGTATCACTTCTCTACACATATCTTTATACATGCAAGACTGTTCTTATTCCTAGGCTATTAAACCAAATTGTTTAACTAGTAGCACTGTCAATACCATAATGTATAGAAATGGTGCTAAAATTGCAGAGACTTGTATTAATAGGATTGTATCAGTAATCAATTTAGGACATATGCATATCACTTAGCTTGAAGACATGGTTCCCTTTACCAATGGAAGTGGTAAGCTTCTTCGGTGAGTGAAACTGATGCGTCATTTTTGCAAAATATGTTTTATTTTTAAATGAGACGTATCTTAGGAAATCCAGTAAGTGGTAAGCTAAGTTTCCTGCTAAAATAGCAATGATATCTACATGTTACCTTATAGTATAAATTTTGATATCTAAAGTAGGCAGTTTCTTATTTCATGCAGCCAAGCTGGTTGGTAGAAAGTTGTGGAAAGACGCCGGAGTTCAAGAGATGTGATTTTAGGCATGACCATCTGGTCTCTTCTCTAAATACAATGTAAAACCTTGTTGGGGGAGATGTCCTCTAGCTACTTGCTATAGTTTTCTATCATTAATTTTTCTATATCCAGTACTTAACACTATGCCTTACATACAGTAGGACCCTAGCAAATATTTCTTACAAATAAAAAGTGGGAATATTTTCTAATTTTACAGATTTTCCCTCTATTTTAGCTCCATAGTTTTATCCATTCGAATCGCTTTTAGACAGTCCTGTTTTACTGCAATTCTGCTTCATGGATTTGTACTAGAGACATTTACATTGGAATATGCTGTGACTAGCATTTTGCCCAGTCTGTGAACGATTACTCTGTGACAAACACAGCCCTTCTTTTGCGTGGAGCTGGCACATGGCTTCCCTCTAAAGGCTCAGTCCTTCTCCATGAGGGGACCTTAGCCCCAATCCCAATGTGAGAGGTCGCATGGCTCCTCGGGCTACATCTCTGCATAGTTCTGCCTAGGAATGTCTTGAGATAGATTAATTATAATACACATGCATGTGATTGGACATGTATTATTCTATATAATTTATATCTATAAATGCATGTATATGTATATACCTATGTATATATGTGAATATATATATGTACATATATATGCATATTTGAGAAAAGGTCTTGTTCTGTCACTCAAGCTGGAGTGCATGATCCAGGCTCACTACAGCCTTGACCTCTTGACCTCCTCAGGCTCTGGTGATTCTCCAACCTCAGCCTCCTGAGTAGCTGGGACCACAGGTATGTGCCACTGTGCCTGGCTAATTTTTTAATCTTTTGTAGAGGTGGAGTCTTGCCATGTTTCCTAGGCTGGTCTTGAACTCCTGAAATAAAAAAATCTCCCTGCATGTTTTGGAATTACAGGCATGAGCCACTGCACTTAGACAGTATGCATGTTTATGTGTGTGTGTATGTATGTGTATATGTGTGTGTGCATGTGTGTGTGCATGTGTGTGTAGAGAATATACATAATTTCGTTACATTGATCTTTTAATGAGTGCAGCTATATTAAATAAAAAGTGATGATCATTGACTATTGTCATACATAGGTATGAAACCTTGAGGAATTATTTCATTGTTTCTTGATCAGGTTTATAAGCTTTATTCAGCTTTAAAGAAAATCCTTATCTTGGTAAAATTTAGCCAGATATCATATCGAAGTGGCCTCTGCTTAGTCTTTAATGATCACCTTGCTTCTGGCCTCTGTTTCTGTTTTCTGTTGATCAAACTAGAGATCAAAACTAGATTGTCAAAATATGATTCACTAAGAAATCACAGAAAGTGATATACTTAGTGGTCTGTCATTCTATAGGCTGTCCAATAAGAGATTTATTTAGGAAGTACTTGATGCTAACTAAACTGCATTCTGTAACATAATCTGGCCAAGGAAAAGATACTTGGGGCAGGAGGAAGTGTTCATAGTTCTGCTCAAATGGCCAGCTTCATGCAATGTTAAAGGTATTCTCCTCACACAGATCAGTAGAATGGAATTCGTAAAAATCTAGTGTCTGTATTTCTTCTAATAGATTTCTAAAGAAATCAAGGCCCATTACAGGACATTAGTTTTTTAAAATTACAAGTTATTATTTATTAATAGAATGGAAATTAGCATTATTTTCTCAAAGTATACAATTCATATAGATTTTTTAAAATTTTTTATTGCATTTTAGGTTTTGGGGTACATGTGAAGAACATGCTAGATTGTTGCATAGGTACATACGTGGCAGTGGGATTTGCTGCCTTCCTCCCCTTCACCTATATCTGGCATTTCTCCCCATGCTATCTCTTCACATGCTGAAACTAACAAGGGACATAAAATATATCTAGAGTCTTATAATTCTAGATAAACAGTGTTAACCTAGAATTATAAGACTCTAGATATATTTACCCTTGGGTCCTTCACATAAAAATAGCTTTTAATGTGTTACTCACACTTGGAAACTTATATAGACATATTTGAGTCATGGATTTTAAATATCTTTAGATTTTCTCAGGACTTCTAAAGCACAAAAAATTGTAATATTTTTATGACTTTACTCTAAAAGTGCATGTGAACATTAAACAGAACCAGTCAGCTCTACTTTCTCAAATAAAAATGTAGGCTACTTTCTAAACTACTGAGATTTATTTATAAATGCCTTAAAGCTGTCTTTTCACAAACATCAAGAACTAAAGAGAAATAGTAGTGTGCTTAAGGGCACAGAAAATGAGACAACCACCCTTGCGTCTCTGGGGTGAGAAAGAAGCTGTGGTATTGGAGGCCTCTCTTCTTCATTTTGTGGTAAAATGAATCAAATGAGAAAGATTTTCATGGTCTCTTTCAAGTGTTTTTGAATTTCTAGTAGATATTTTAGATTTATCTTCCTTAACAGTTAAAAAAGCCACAGCTTTAAAATCACATTTTGACAATTTTCCATTCATGTGCATGATTATCTGTGTAAATATTTTACCCTAGGAGAAGTATCCATTAATATACCCTCTCTGAGCTAAGGATGTCCAAGCTCAGGTTTCTATCATAACCTCTTATGATCAGATGGCTACACAGGAACCAGCTTCACACGGGTTGGGAGTTCCCTTCTCTACACATGTGCCATCTTTTTTGCATCTGATTCTCACCTGAGTGTTGCCCTTCTGCAACTTTCTTAATGACAAAATTTTACTCATCCCTCAAGGCCTAGCTGGCTTGCCTCTTCATCTGTGAGGCTATCTCCATTTTGCCTGATTGGCACTGGTTCCTGGCTCCTCTGTGTTCCAGTCACTTTCAGTCCTCCGTGCATTTAAATGCATTGCTTCCTTGCTACCCACGGTCCAGGAACTTCCACTAGGCAGAATCAGGAGGATGTAGGCATGGCTGTCACATAACCTACGTTATGTAGAGGAATACAGCCCATGAGCAAATGAGCATGGGACATGTTTTCAGTCAGTGCTAAGTACTGTAATGATGAAGGCATCGTAGTGAGGGTTTCCAGAGTGTGGGGCTAAGAATGAGAGGGGAAGGGGAAGGGGGCTTTAGACCATTCAGTAACACATTGGCAAAAAAGACCACGTGAGAGGCAGAGAGCAGAACACGTAGGGCTTTGCAGCATGTCATGAGTGTGAATATCGTTACAACTGTGATGGTGAAAATTAGAGGAGTTTTTAAACTTATTTTTAAAAAACTTTAAAAACAAACATGATACACAAAGAAACACCCACAAATCAGAAGAGTGGAGCTCAGTGAAATTTCAGGAATTTCTCATCTGTGTAACCAATGAGCAGATAAGGAGCTAGAACAGTATTAATGCCCCAGAATCCCCCTTAGGGACCTCGTTGTCACTACAGACCATTCCGACCCCAAGCAACCACTATTCTGACTTCAAACACCATAGATGAATTTTGCCTGTTTTTAAAGCTTATGCAAATAAGAATTTACAGTGGATATTCTTTGTGGCTGGCTTTCTTTCCTTCAACATAGTTTGTGATTTTCACCCATGCTGTATGTAGCTACACGCTATTCCTAAAGGTTACAAATGTACTACAATGTATGTATTATACCGTTCTGGACATGTGCGTGTTTTTCCATTTGGCGTTCTTCTGAGTAATGCTCTACAAGAATTCTTGTACATGTCTTGGACACACACACACACCAATTGTGTTGGGTATGTAACTCAGAAGTAGAAATACTGGATGACTGAATGTATATGTTCAGTATTAGTAAATATTTCCAGTGTCTCAAAGAGCTCGTACCAATTTATATTCCCACCAGCAATGTGTGAAAGTTCCAGTTGGTCCACATTCTTTGCCAATAGTTGGCATTATTGGTCTCTAATTTTAGCCTTTCTGGTTTTGTCCGTGGTACCTCATAGTGTTTTCAATTTGCATTTCCCTGATGACTGAAGAGGTTAAGCTCCTTTCCATTTCCTTCTTGTCCATTCGGATATTCTCTTTTCTGAAATGTGATCTCACGCCTTGGGCTCACTTCTCTATTGAGTTGTCTGAATTTCTCTTACTGATTTCTAGGAGTTGTTTAAATATGCTAGATTTGAGATGCTTGCTCGTTATATAGAGTGCAAATATATTCTGCTACTCTGACTTGTCCTTTTACACTTTTCATGGCAAATTTTGATAAACAAAACTTGTTAATATAAATGCATTCCACAGTCAATCTTCTTCTTTATGGTTGCCACTTTTTGTTTTCTATGTAAGAGATCTTTGCCTCTTCTTAGGTGTCCTATATTATCTTGTAAATTAAAATAATATAGCTTTTATAAGATGCACATCATTTTATATATTTTAAAAGCTATTTTAATTTACATATTTATATTTACTATATCTCTGGAATACATTTTTTTGTATGTAGCATAGAGGTCAAGATGATTTTAGGGAATGTAAGGCAATTGATACAATGTCATTTATTAATGACAAACTTTTCTCCAGTGCTCTGAATGTCATCAGATAAACTAAGTGACCATATTTATGTGGCTGTGTTTCCGCATCCGGGTTCCCTACTCTGTGGCGTTCAATCCCACAGATATTGTTTACAGTTGTCTTTATTCTAATAAAAGTTTGATTTTAGAAGATCTATAGATTTATTTAAAAATTATAATATAGAGATTTCCCCACAGGCCCAGTACTCAATAGCCTCTATTATTAACAACTGGAATTAGTGTGGTATATTTAACACATTAATGAGCCAGAATTGATACATTGTTATTAACTGGAGTTCATGCTTTATCAAAGTTCCTTTTACTTAATGTACTTTTCCCCAGAGTCCTAGCCAGTATACCACATTACATTTATTCATTGTATTGCTTTAGGCTTTTCTTGACCAGTAGAGTTTCTCATACGTTAGGTATTTTCTCATCCTTAAAAAAATCAGCCCATATATAAGCTCAAAAGAATAGAATACAAAACTGTATGTATAGTATTATCCCATTACGTTGTATTTACACATAGGAAAAATACTGAAGTTGACATTATTATGTCTTCTTTATTTTTGCCCATCTTTTCATAAGAAGAATTTTTGTGGCATTTTGGTTATTTTCTGTTTTTTACCATTACAACCTAGAAATGACATGAACATTTCATGAATGCAGGCAAAAGGTGCAGGAATTTGTCCTAGTTATACCCCTTTTCGTGGAATTGCTAGGTTGTAGAGTGTATAGCTGTATGCTATACTACCAAGTATTTTCTAAGGTGTTTGTCATCACTCCACCCCATCAGCAGCACATGAATGAACCAATGGTAGCTATCTGATTATCCTTGGTATTGTCAGATCTCATATTTCCTAATAATATTGGGTACATTTATTTTTAATTGTGATTTGATTTTATTATCTTGACTATTTATTGACAGTACAGCTTTTCTGTATTGGGAAGAACTTATTCACTTATCTTCGTCATTTTCATTTTCATATTTGATTGTTTGCCATTTCCTTATTTATTTGTAGGAAGTCTTTTTACATCTTTGATACTACCTTGTTGTTGTTTATTCGATTGCAGATATCCTTACCTGGTTTATAGCTTCTCTTTTTATTTCGGTCCTAAAGCCCTTTATTCTTCTATATCTTTACACGTTTTTATTTGTATATATTGATGGAGTACAAGTGCAATTTTGCTGAATTGTTATATTACATCATGGTGAAATCAGGACCTTCAGTGCACTTACCACTGCAGCAACACACATCGTACCAACCAAGTCACCTCCCTTCATTCACCTCTCTCCCATCCCTCTCACCCCTCTGAGTTTCCATGTTCCTTCATTCCACACTCTGATTTCATGCGTCCACATGATTTAGATCCACTTACAAGGAAGAATATGCAGTGCTTATCTTTTTGTGCCTGAGTTGTTTCACTTAAGACAATGATCCCCAGTTCCATCCATGTTGCTGCAAAGACATGATTTCATTGATTTTTATTGCTGAGTAGTATTACATTGTTTATGTATACCATATTTTCTTTAATCCTCTATTGATGGACACTTAGGTTGATTCCATATATTTGCTATTGTGAATTGTGCTGTGATAAACATGTGAGTGGAGGTATCCTTTTGATATGATGATTTCTTTTGGATACATATCCAGCAGTGAAATTGCTGAATCATATTTTTAGTTCTTTGAGAAATCTCCAAACAGTTTTTCATAGAGATTGTACTAATTTACATTCTCACCAAAAAAGTATAAGATTTCTGTTTTTTTCTGCGTCCTCAATATCTGTAATTTTTTTGGTTATTTATTAATAGCCATTCTGATTGATGTAAGATAATATCTCCTTGTATAAAAGTATCTCCTTGTCATTAAAAAGAATGACAAAAACCATAGTTACTTTTGCACCAGCCTAATAGTTTCAATTTGCATTTCTCTGATGACAAGTGATGTTGAAAATTTTTTATATGCTTGTTGACTATTTATTTTTCTTCATTTCAAAAATACCTGTTCGTGTCCTTAGCTCACTATATAATGGAATTATTTAATAATTGAGTGGTTTGAGTTCCTTGTAAATTCTGGATATTAGTCTCCTGTCAATTCTATTACTGGCAAACATTTTCTCCCATTCTTCAGGTTGTCTACTCTGTTAATTATTTCTTTTTCTGTGAAGATTTTTAGTTTAACTAAGTTCACTTGTCTATTTTGTTTTAGTTGCCTGTACTTTTGAGGTCTTCATCATAAACTCTTTACCTAGACTAATGTCTAGAACAGTTTTTCCTAGACTTCATTTTATTATTTTTATAGTTGCAAGTCTTTTTAAAATTTTATTTTATTTAATATGCTTTAAGTTCTGGGGTACATGTGCAGATCATACAGGTTTGTTACATCGGTATACATGTGCCATGGTGGTTTCTGCATCCATCCTCCCATCATCTACATTAGGTATTTCTCCTAATGTTATCCCTCCCCAATCCCTCCTCCCACTGCTATCCCTTCCCTACCTCCCCAGCAAACTGAATCCAATAGCACATCAAAAAGCTTATCCATCATGATCAGGTTGGCTTCATCCCTGGGATGCAAGGCTGGTTCAACATCTGCAAATCTATAAATGGAATCCATCACATAAACGGAATCAAAGACAAAAACCACGTGATTATCTCAATAGATGCAGGGAAGACCTTTGACAAAATTCAACAGCCCTTTATGCTAAAAACTCTCAATAAACTAGGTATCAGTGGAATGTATCTCAAAATAATAAAAGCTATTTATGACAAACCGACAGCCAACATCATACTGAATGTGCAAAAACTGGAAGCATTCCCTTTTAAAACTGGCACAAGGGCATGGCGTGGTGGCTCAAGCCTGTAATCCCAGCACTTTGGGAGGCCGAGGCAGGCAGATCACGAGGTCAAGAGATCAAGACCAACCTGGCCAACATGGTGAAACCCTGTCTCTACTAAAAATACAAAAAATTAGCTGGGTAGGGTGGCATGTGCCTGTAGTTCCAGCTACTCGGGAGGCTGAGTCAGGAGAATTCCTTGAACCTGGGAGCCAGAGGTTGCAGTGAGCCGAGATTGTGCCACTGCACTCTAGCCTGGTGCCTGTCGACAGAGCAAGACTCTGAAGAAAAGAAAAAAAAAAAACTGGCACAAGACAAGGATGTCCTCTCTCACCACTCCTATTCAATATAGTATTGGAAGTTCTGGCCAGGGCAATCAGGCAAGAAAACAAAATAAAGGGTATTCAGTTAGGAAAAGAGGAAGTAAAATTGTCTCTATTTTCAGATGACATGATTGCATATTTAGAAAACCCCATTGTCTCAGCCCAAAATCTCCTTAAGCTAATAAGCAACTTCAGCAAAGTCTCAGGATACAAAATCAATGTGCAAAAATCACAAGCATTTCTATACACGAATAATAGACAGAGAGCCAAATCATGAGTGAACTCCCATTTACAATTGATACAAAGAGAATAAAATACCTAGGAATACAACTAACAAGGGATATGAAGGGCCTCTTCAAGGAGAGCTACAAACTACTGCTCAAAGAAATAAGAGAGGACACAAACAGATGGAGAAACATTCCATGTTCATGGTTAGGAAGAATCAATATTGTGAAAATGGCCATACTGCCAAAAGTAATTTATTGATTCAATTCTATCCCCATCAAGCTACCATTGACTTTCTTCACCGAATTGGAAAAAAGTCACCTTAAACTTCATATGGAATCAAAAGAGAACCCACATAGCCAAGACGATCCTAAGGAAAAACAAAAACAAACAAACAAACAAAAAACAACAAAGCTGGAGGCATCAGGCTACTTGATTTCAAACTATACTACAATGCTACAGTGATCAAAACAGCATAGTATTGGTACCAAAACAGAGGCATAGACCAATGGAACAGTTGCAGGTCTTACATTCAAGTCTTTAATCCATCTTGAGTTGATTTTTGCATATGGTGAAAGACAGGGGTCTATAGTAGTTTCATTATCCTGCATAAGGTAATCCAGTGTTCCCAATACCATTTATTGGAAGGGATGTCATTTCTCCAGTGTATGTTCTTGTCAATTTTGTCAGAGATCAGTTGGCTTTAAGTATGTGGTTTTATATCTGTATTCTTTATTGTGTTCCATTGATCTATGTGTCTGTTTTTACACCAGTACCATGTTTTTTTGTTTACTATAGCTTTATAGTATAACTTGAAGGGAGGCAACATGATGCCTCCATCTTTGCTGTTCTTGCTTAGGACTGCTTTGGCTATTTGGGCTCCTTTATGGTTCAAACTTCAGGACTTTTTAAAATTCTTTGAAAAATAACATTGGTATTTTGATAAGACATGCACATTGAACATGTACATTTCTTTGAGCAGTAAGGCCATTTTAACAATATTAATGTCTTTGGTCCACTAGCATAGGACGGTTTTTCAGGTGTTTGTGTTATTTATAATTTTTTTCATCAGTGTTTTGTAGTTTTCCTTGTAAAGATCTTTCACCTTCTTGGTTGAGTATATACCTAGGTATTTTGTTTTTTATGGCTTTTGAAAATGGGATTGTCTTCTTCATTTTGTCCTTAGCCAGATCATTATTAGTGTATGGAAATATTACTAATTTCTATATTTTAATTTTGTATACTAAAACTTCCTGAATGCATTTATCAAATCTAAGAAGTTTTTGGTGGAGTCTTTAAGGTTTTCTATATATAAGATTATATTATCAGTGAATGGAGATAATTCAACTTCCTCTTTTTTGATTGAATATCTTCTTTTTTTCTCTTGCCTGATCGCTCTGGCAAGAACTTTCAGTACTGCGTTGAACAAGAATAGTGAAAGTGGGCATCCTTGTCTTGTTGAGGTATGTTCCTTCCATGCCTAGCTTGCAGAGGATTTTTATCATAAAAGGATGCTGAATTTTATTGAGTGCTCTTTCTGTGTCTATTGGTATGTTTGTTATGATCAATATTCTTAATTGTTTATGTGATGTATCACATTTATTGATTTGTATATGTTGAACCATCCTTGCATCCCTGGGATAAATCCTGCTTGATCATGGTGCATTATCTTTTTGATGTGCTGCTGATAGATTTCATTTGCATGTATTAATATTTTGGTGACAATTCTTATATCTGTAATCATCATTAATATAGGTTAGTAGTTTTCTTTGTTTGTTGTGTCCCTGCCCGTTTTTGATGTCAGGATGATATTGGCCTCATTTAGTGAATTAGGGAGAATTCCCTCCTTTATTTTTTGAAATAGTTAGGGATTGGTATTAGTACTTCTTTGCATGTTTGGTAGAATTCAACTGTGGCTGGTCCTGGGCTTTTGTTTCTTGGAAGATTTTTTATTATTGAATCAATCATGTCATTCATTATTGACTTGTTCATGAGTTCTATTTCTTCCCGGTACAGTCTCGAGAGGTTGTAGGTTTCCAGGAATTTATCTATTTCCTCCAGGTTTTCTAGTTTGTGAACATATAGCACATAACAGTCTCTAATAATCTTTTACATTTCCGTAGTATCAATGTAATGTCTTGTTTTTTATTTATTGTGTTTATTTCTATCCCCATTCTTTTCTTGCTTAATCTAGCTAGCAGTCTATCGATTTTGTTTATCATTGAAGAACGTTTTCAATTTATTGATCTTTTTTATTTTTTTATTTTTGGTCTCTATGTCATTTAGTTCTATTCTGATCTTTGTTGTCTCTTTTCTTCTGCTAACTTTGGGTTTGGCTTATTCTTGTTTCCTCTAGCTTATTAAGGTGAAACTTTAGTTTGTTAATTTGTAATCTTTCTACTTTTTAATGTAGGCATTTAATGCTATAAAACTGGGAGCCAACATTCAACATCCTTAAAGAAAAGAACTTTCAATCCAGAATTTCATATCCAGCCAAACTAAGCTTCATAAGTGAAGGAAAAATAAAATTTTTTGAGAACAAGCAAGAACTCAGAGATTTTATCACCACCAGGCCTGCTTTACAAGAGCTTCTGAAAGAAGCACTACAAATAGAAA
>CAUYLG010003464.1:0-55481 GCA_963573385.1 Cacajao melanocephalus
GTGTGGCTCCTCCGCCGGGAATCTCCTAGTCTGTGGGCAACAAGAATTCGTCTGAAAGTGCGGCGTCCACTCGCTGTCTGCGCTTTCACTGGGAGCTACAACCCTGAGCTGTTGTTAATCGGCCATCTTGGATCTCTCTCAAGGAAGCATAATTTGATGTGAATGCAGAAATATTCATTCTTGAAAGAATGGTAATACTTCTGTTGTATTTTTGGAAAGACTAAACAACATGATTTATGTTATCAAATAAAGGACAAAACCCTAGAGGACTCAACTCTATTATTTGTTTATTTTATAGATATATGTGAACAAATACTGCCTATAACATTCAAAGGAATGCAATTGAAAACATAAGAAACTGCCGAAACCTTGATGTAGGTGAAATTAATTTCAAAGCAAATGAGAAGCTCTTGTGCTGGATTGTCACTCAGGATTATCATTAAGGCAGTATGTCACAGCTTAATTGGCAGTCTTTTTTGACTTACTAATAGTAGATAAAATAATGGTGTTCTTACCACCCTTGAAATCTTATATTTAATAAAACATGGTATTTATGATGTGTTGTGCTATGTGGTCTATGTATTCAATATCATTTTAGCTACTCTTTCAACCAGTGAGGCAGATATTATTGTCCTAATTTAGAGGTGATGCCACGTGGAAATAATACATAGCTCATCTGAGGTCATAAAGCTAGTAACTGGTAGGATTTGGATTTGAGTCTTTATAGAAGAGCCTACGTTCTTACACCACACTGTAGTGCTGCTATAGAGATTCGTTCCTTTCTGAGAATTACTATTACTGAGAAATTTGAAATTGGCCTGGTTTTTCCTTTGCTTTTGCAATTCAAATATTTTAATTAACTTTTGTATTACATCTCAATTCTGCCTGCCTCCCCACCTTTTTTCCCAAACAGGTATCCATTAAAATAATGAATTATGTTTTAAAATGGTATAGGTAGGAAAGAATTCCTAATGTTACAAGAAATTTAGGGCAATAAACTAGAATTTGGTAGGTTTTTTTAGAAAGTAGATATATGAGAGAGAAGATCAAACTAGATATATAACTGGGAGTCCACTCAAAATTCACTCTTGAGAAGTAGACAATAACCAGATGTTATACTCCATTATCATTAACAAGCAGCAATATTTGAAAGTTCAGAAATGCTAGGTTTATGTGACAAGTTTCTTAGGCAGAGAAATTTAAAGTATCAGAAACATTTGATCCAGTGTGGTGGCTCACACCTGTAATCCTAGCACTTTTGGAGGCTGAAGCAGGCACATCACCTGAGGTCAAGAGTTCGAGACCATCCTGGCCAACATGGTTAAAACCCATCTCTGCTAAAAATACAAACATTAGCCAGCTGTGGGCATGGGCACCTGTAATCTCAGCTACTTGGGAGTCTGAGACAGGCGAATCACTTGAACCCAGGAGGCAGAGGTTGCAGTGAGCTGAGATAGCACCATTGCACTCCAGCCTGAGTGACAAGAGTGGAACTCCATCTAAAAAAATAAGAAAGAAAAAAGAAACGTTACTCCTAGCATAGGATTGAACAATACAAAACTTCAGGATTTTACCGAGAGCTGCATCAATAATGTGGGGAGATTTGCAAACTCTCTAACAACATGAAAAGAAAAAGGATAACATTACGGAAACAATAAAAGGGACTAAGGAAGACTTGGAAGACAGAGAATACAATGTAGGCTTCAAAAAAAGGAAACATTTCAAAAATTATACCAGGAAAAAAGGAGATATCATTTGGTTCTGTGTCTTCACCCAAATATAATTTGAATTGTAATAATCCCCATGTGTCAAAGACTAATTGGAAGTAATTGAATCATGGGGGCAGTTTTCTCTATGTTGTTCTCATGATAGTGAGTGCTGCAGCTCCTGCAGGGGCTAAAAGGGGCCAAGGTACAGCTCAGACTATTATTTCAGAGGGTATAAGCTCCAAGCCTTGGTGACTTTCACATAGTGTTAAGCCTGTGGGTGTACAGAAGTCAAGAATTGAAGTTTGTGAACCTCCATCTAGGTTTCAGAGGATGTATGGAAACACCCAGATGTCCATGCAGAAGTTCACTACAGGTGTGGAGCCCTCATGAAGAACCTCTACTAGGACAGTGCAGAAGGGAAATGGACAGTTGAAACCCCTAACATGGAGTTACCACTATGTCATTGCCTAGTGGAGCTGTGAGAAGAAGGTCACCACCCTTCAGACCCCAGAATGGTAGATCCATTCACAGCTTGCACTGTGTGCCTGGAAAAGCTGCAGGCACTCAACACTACCTTGTGAAAGCAGCCAGCAGGGAGGTTATACCCTGCCAAGCCACAAGGCTGGACCTACTCAATGCCATGGGAGCCCACCTCTTGCATCAGCATGCCCTGGATGTGAGGCATGGAAACAAATGAGATCATTTTGGAGCTTTAAGGTTTAATGACTACCCTGTTGGATTTCAGACTTGTATCGGGCCTGTAGCCCTGTTGTTTTGGCCAATTTCTCCCATTTAGAATGGATGTATTTACCCAATGCCTGTAATCCCACTGTTTCAAATAAGTAACTAACTTGCTTTTGATTTTATAGGCTCATAGACAAGAGGTAGTTGCCTCATCTCAGATGAGACTTTGGACTTGGACTTTTGGGTTAATGTTGGAATGAGTTAACACTTTGGAGGACAGTTGGAAGGGCATGATTGTGTTTTGAAATGTGAGAATATGAGATTTGAAAGGAGCCAGGAGTAGAATATGGTTTGGCTCTGTGTCCTCACCTAAATCTCACCGTGAATTGTAATAATACCATATTTCAAGGAGGTGACAAGGCGGAGATAATTGAATCATGTTAGCAGTTTCCCTCATGCTATTCCTGTGATAGTGAGTGAGTGCTCATGAGATCTGATGGTTTTATAAGCCTCTGGCATTTTCATTGTTGGCACTCATTCTGTCTCCTGCTTCCCTGTAAAGAGATGCTTCCATCATGATTATAAGTTTCCTGAGGCCTCCCAGCCAAGTGGAACTCTGAGCCAATTAAGCTTCTTTTATTTATAAATTACCCAGTATTAGGTATCTCTTCATAGAAGCATGAGAATGGACTGACACAAAATGAGAAAACAATGACATGAATTATTTAATTCCAAGTATTTATAAATTTAGATAAAATTAATTAGAAGTTACTAACACCTAGGTATAAGTTGGTGAAATGTAGAATTCTTAAAATTATCCCAAAAGCATCATAACAAAAATAATGTTATTTATAAAAGGAAGAAAATGATGGCTTGTTTAGAACTTACACAAACATGTAGCACTGGATAATTTTCTTCACTGACTGCTTTTGTTGCAGACAGTTTTTTCAAGGATGGTTGTGTAGTGAACAGCTTTGAGAGACAGAAATATTGTCTCCCTTTGGAGCAAAAGACAGGTTTGCACATTTCCACATTAAAATATTTTGGTTTCCTAAATTCATTGCTCTTCTCCTATAATACTATCTATTGCATATGCAACAGTTACCTGGCCCTCTCTGCTTTATGTTGTAAGAATTTGGTCTCTGGAACAGCACAAGAAAATCATGATATTCTAATTTCTGTGAGTAATACATTTTTTTTTGACCCAGGGATATTGTGTCTTTGGCCAGCATTTGAGAAACTTCACCAGTCCGACTAGCCTAACTTGTTAGCTTTCAGAAAGGGTTAAATCTTAAATTCTTTATCATTCTTGAAAAATCCAATTGAATTTTTTTATTTACAACACTCACAAAAGCCTTTTTAGATGTAACATAACTCAGAAGACCTATCACCATTTTCCTCCTAGCAATGTTTCATAAAAAACACTAAAGCTTGTTCAAAGTTATAAAATAAATATTTTATGTATTGATAAGTCATAGCATAAAATACTTAATGAGCTTGAGACCAATAAGTATAAAAGTAATTAGAAATAATACATGTATATATCCTTAATAGAAAATAAGTTTTAGAAGAAAAACTACATAAAATAAAAAGTGATTACTTAATTATGATTCCTTAGATCAAAAATTCCAATAGTGCTAGCAGAAATTTGGAGGTGAATAGAGGAGAAAAAGTGGGTAATTTTGAAAATGTCCTTATTTTAATAAATGATAGTTTTAACAAATTTTCATACATTCTTAACATCCGATTTAGTATTTTAAAACTTAAAAAATACAAAAAAGAAATTGATAGAAAAAGAAAAAGAAATTTTAATGGCCAAAATCTATTAAGAAAGAGACCAACTTAGTAATAACAAGGCAAATACAAAATTTTAAATACAATAGTCAGATTGTAAAATAATTGTCAAAATATTGACAGCATCCAATGCTGATTAAGATGTGGGTTCTCCAGAGAAACAGAAACAATGGCATATATATAGATACAAAAGATGTGATTTATTATGGGAATTGGCTTATGCAATATGGACTCTAAGAAGTCATGCAATATGCTATCTGCAAGCTGAATAACCAGATAACCTGATACTATAAGTCAGTTTGAGTATTAAGGCCTAAGAACTAGAACTCTCATGTCCAAGGTCCCAGCTCCAGGAGAGAAAGATAATTCACCCTGCCTCCACATTTTTGTTCTATTTGGGCCCTCAATGAATTGGATGATGCCAAAATACATAGAAAGTGTAGATCTTCCTTACTCAGTCTACTGATTCAAAGTATAAGTTCTTCCAGAAACACTCTCACAGACCCACCCAGAAATAATGTTTTGGAAGGTATGTAGGTATCTCTTAGCCTAGTCTAGTTAACATATAAAATTAACCATCACATGAGTTGAATGAGGAATAAATCAATATTAATGTCATTGTAATTAGATAAAAAATATTTTGAGGCCAACTCAGCAGTGTCTCTGCCACTTTCAAATGTATATTTTGACCTATTAATTACATCCTAAATTATGTCTCAAATATATATTCATATACATCCACGTTTAAATACAGAAACAAGTGTGAAGCTATTCATGGCCTTTCACTTAAAAGTGTTCTACTTTTCTTCTACAGTAATCAAACTGTAGACAGATGCATGGCTTTCCAACTATTTTCTTTCTCAATCTCCTTAATATGACTCTTTCTTACTAATTGAAAGCGAGTAGAAGTGATGCATGCTACTTCCAGAATAGAGGTTTTAAGATTGTCCTGCCATCTCCATGGTATCTCTACCACGTTCAGCCTATTGTTGGCAGGATCTGAGGAATGGTAGCAACAGCAGCAACCATGCGGATGTTGAAAGAAGATAAAGAATCAAAAAATAATGTGGGTTCTTGATTTACCATGTGGGTCAGAAAGATACACATTGGATATTACATTAGGAATAACACAGTTATCCCGCCCCTTGCGCCACCCCCTCTGAGGCTGAATCGGCTGCTTTCCTCTCCGAACGCTCCGCAGGAGGGGTCCTGGTGATGAGTGCCGCCTTCGCTCCCTGAGTCCACTTGCCAGCCCGCCGTCCTCCGCCACCACATCCCGCACACCCGCCCCTCTCCTGTACCAGGAACTTGCTGCCACCAGCACCATGCCCTACCAATATCCAGCGCTGACCCTGGAGCAGAAGAAGGAGCTGTCTGACATCACTCACCTCATCGTGGTCCCGGGCAAGGGCATCCTGGCTGCAGATGAATCCACTGGGAGCACTGCCAAGCAGCTGCAGTCCATTGTCACCGAGAACACCGAGGAGAACCGGTGCTTCTACCGCCAGCTGCTGCTGACAGCGGACAACCGCGTGAACCCCTGCATGGGGGGGCGTCATCCTCTTCCATGACACACTCTACCAGAAGGCGGATGATGGGCGTCCCTTCCCCCAAGTTATCAAATCCAAGGGTGGTTTGTGGGCATCAAGGTAGACAAGTGAGTGGTTCCCCTTGGCAGGGACAAATGGTGAGACCACCACGCAAGGGCTGGATGAGTTGTCTGAGCGCTGTGCCCAGTACAAGAAGGATGGCACTGACTTCGTCAAGCGGCGTTGTGTGCTGAAGAGTGGGGAACACAACCCCCAGCCCTCGCCATCATGGAAAATGCCAACGCACTGTGCCCAACGTGGAGCCTGAGATCCTGCCTGATGGGGACCATGACTTGAAGCACTGTCAGTATGTGACCGAGAAGGTGCTGGCTGTTGTCTACAAAGCTCTGAGCAACCACCACATCTACCTGGAAGGCACCTTGCTGAAGCCCAACATGGTTACCTCAGGCCACGCCTGCATCCAGAAGTTTCCTCACGAGGAGACTGCCATGGTGATTGTCACAGCGCTGCGCCATACAGTCCCCTCCACTGTCCCTGGGATGATCTTCCTTTCTGGAGGCCAGACTGAGGGGGAGGGGTCCATCAACCTCAACGCCATTAACAAGTGCCCCCTGCTGAAGCCCTGGGCCCTGACCTTCTCCTACGGCCGAGCCCTGCAGGCCTCTGCCCTGAAGGCCTGGGGCATGAAGAAGGAAAACAAGAAGGCGGCGCAGGAGGAGTACATCAAGCGCGCCCTGGCCAACAGCCTCGCCAGTCAAGGAAAGTACACCCCAAGGCGTCAGGCTGGGGCTGCTGCCAGCGAGTCCCTCTTCATCTCTAACCACGCCTACTAAGCGAAGGTGTTCCCAGGCTACCCCAACACTCCAGGCCCCGCCCCCTCCCACACTCTTTTGAAGAGGGGGCCTCCTACTCTGGGGCTCCAGGCTGGCTTACCCATGCTCTTGCCTCCCTTGTGACAGTGCTGTGTGGTGTCGTCTGTGAATGCTAACTCCATCACCCTTTCCAGCACACTGCCAATAAACAGCTATTTAAGGGGGAGTCTGCCGTCCGTGTCTTGTAGTGTCTAATGCAGGGGAGGGCCCGGAGAGGCAGCAGAGCCCAGAAGAAAGACCCCCTGTTCTGCGTCCTTCCTTTCTAGGCAAGAAAGGGGTGAAAGGTGAAGGGACCTTCTTGCTCTGTTTTATATGCCCAGGGCTTCTAGAAAGGCTGAGAGCTTGTGACATTTTCCTCTAGCCACTACAAGGCTCCGCCCCTTCACCCAGCAGCATCAGATGGGACTCACAGTCAGGGAGTACGGTTGTAGCTGCTCATGTCTTACGAAGCTGCAGCCTCAGCCTCACTGTTAGGCCCAGAACTCAAGGGGGCGCAGAAGACCCCTGTGACAAAACCTACCAACTAGCTCACTTTTTCTTGAGTGACATGAGCCAGGCAACATGGGTGTTCTATATGAGTAGGTGCTGTTATTCTCAACTTATACCTGAGGCTCTTTTGCTAAAGATTGAATTGTTTCATGCTTCATGCCGGGCGCGGTGGCTCACGCCTGTAATCCCAGCACTTTGGGAGGCTGAGGTGGGCGGATCACAAGGTCAAGAGATGGAGACCATCCTGGCCAACATGGTGAAACCCTGTCTCTACTAAAAATACAAAAATATTAGCCGGGCGTGGTGGCACGTGCCTGTGGTCCCAGCTACTCTGGAGGCTGAGGTGGAAGAATCGCTTGAACCCAGGAGGCGGAGGTTGCAGTGAGCCGAGATTGCGCCACTGTACTCCAGCCTGGAGACAGCAAGACTCTGTCTCCAAAAAAAAAAAAAAAAGATCGAATTGTTTCTTGGTGGAAAGGAGTCTCAATGCGTATCGTTTTTTTTTTTTTTTTTTTTTTTTTTTTACCCCCTTTTTTCTTGAGACAGTCTCACTCTTGTCACCCAGACGAGTGCAGTGGCACCATCTTGGCTCACTGCAACCTCTGCCTTCTAGGCTCAAGTGATTCTTCTGCCTCGGCCTACTGAGTAGCTGGGATTATAGGCACATGCCATTATCGCCTAATTTTTGTATTTTTTTAGTTGAGGTGAGCCACAGTGCCCACCAATACTTAACTCTTTAATCTACGCTATTGAGTTTTCTGTTTTCCCATCTTAACAGGAGGTGGAATTAGACAGGGCTTAGTCTCCTTTGGGCTGTGGAATCCCATGAAAAACCTTGCATTGTTTCCAGCACCCCCTTGATAATGCAGCTACAGAAGCTCAGCTGTAGAGCTCAGGCTTCAGGTCAAGAACTGAGCCCCTACAACTGCTGCATTCCACGAAGCCAGAATGAGGCCCCCATGCCATTACTTGAGCTGCTCCCTAATGACCCAGGCTGGGACATACAGTAACTGTATCGGCTCTCTGGACCTACAGAATCTCTGCAGTGATTCACATAGAATGGACTTGAACCTTCTAGGAATATAAAAACTTGATCCTAGGTGGGGGTTGGTGGCTCAGCCTGTAATCCCAGCACTTTAGGAGGCTGAGGCAGACGGATCATGAGGTCAGGAGTTCAAGAGCAGCCTGGCCAATATGGTGAAACCCCGTCTCTACTAATAATACAGCAATTAGCCAGGCATGGTGGCATGCACGTGTAGTCCCAGCTACTCGGGAGACTTGAGGCAGAAGAATCCCTTGAACCCAGAAGGCAGAGATTGCAGTGAGCTGAGATCTGCACTCCAGCCTGGTGACAGAGCAAGACTGTCTCAAAAATAAATAAGCCGGGCACAGTGGCTCATGCCTGTAATCCTAGCACTTTGGGAGGCTGAGGTGGGTGGATCACCTGTGGTCAGGAGTTCAAGACCAGCCTGGCCAACATGGTGAAACCCCATCTTAAAAAAAAAAAAACAAGAAAATTAAATAAATAAATAAAAATAGAGACTAGAGAAGCAGAGAACTTCAGATGCCAGTTTGGGAGTTTGGGACTTTTTAAAATTTTTTTGAGACGAAGTCTCGCTCTGTGGCCCAGGTCTTGGCTCACCGAAACCTCCGCCTCCTGGGAGTACAGGTGCACACCATTGCACCGGCTAATTTTTTGTATTTTTAGTAGATGGGGTTTCACCATGTTGGCCAGGTTGTCTTGAACCCCTGACCTCAGGTAATCCATCCACCTTGGCCTCCCAAAATGCTAGGATTACAGGCGTGAGCCACCACATCTGGCCTGGACTGCTTAATTTTATGATAGTCTGAGTTCCCGAAAAAGTAACTGATAGAAAAAAAAAAAAAACAGACCTAAGGACACAACTTTTTCTTTGAGACGACATCTTGCTCTGTTGCCCAGGCTGGAGTACAGTGGCACAATCTCAGCTCACTGCAATCTCTGCCTCCCCAGTTCAGTGATTTTAAGTAGCTGGGACTACAAGCGTACCACTATGCCCAGCTAATTTTTTTTTTTTTTTGGTATTTTTACTAGAGACAGAGTTTCACCATGTTGGCCAGGCTGGTCTCAAACTTCTGACCTCAGGTGCTCCACCTGCCTTGGCCTCCTAAAGTGCTGCGATTACAGGTGTGAGCCACCATGCCCAGCGGGTTCAGATTTATTTATTGTTTGATAGACAGGATCTCACTGTTGGAACTGCTACCGATAGATCAATGGCAGGAATTCCTCTGATGTCCTGGTTTACGTTACCACCAATGACAATACAGTGCTGCTACCCTCGTATGATGATGCCACTGTGAATGGTGCTGCCAAGGAGCCGCCACCACCTTACGTGTCTGCTTAAGCGGAACTGAGGGCAGCAGCTTGACTTTTTTGACATCTGAGCAGTGGTTCTGTTATTTCACTTTTGTGATGAGCTCTCTGAGCTTGTTTGTTGCTGATATGCTACTTTTAAAAATTTAGATGTTAGGTCGAAACCTGTACTTTTCAGCATATGCTTTACTAGAACACTGTCATAGATGAGCTGTATAATTCTTTCTGTAGGATTTGGGGTGTAATGGGCTTCACTAACCTTCCCTAGGCACTGAAACTTCCCCCAAATCTGATGGACCCAGAGTCAGAGAAGTTCGCTTTTGTACCTGCTGGGCTCCAAAGTTAGGCAGCTAGTCACACTTTTTCTCTCTACTCCCTCTCTTTTGAAAGTATAAAATAAAACCAAAAGTAGACAACTTTTTCTTAAGCCATTCCAGTGTAGAGAACAAACCTTATGAAAACAGGAATGTCAACTGTGTAATCATTGTTCTAATTAGGTAAATAGAAGTCCTTATATATGTATTACAAGAATTTGCCCCATAGCGTCCCATATGACTTTAAGTTCAATGACGGTTTGCACTTGGTGGTAAAGGATTTTTCTCCATGGCCTAAGTTAAGACCATTAGAAAGCGCTAGGCTGTGGGAGCAGTAACCATCTGATGACTGTTCTTGTGCATCTGGGTCCAGGGACATGGGGCGACGTGCCTCATCTGTGTTAGAGGGTGGGACGGGTGTGTTTGGCGCTGCATGGGATCTGGTGTTCCTCTCCTGGATTCACATCCCTACCCAGGGCCCGCTTTCACTAAGTGTTCTGCCCTAGCCTGGTTCAAGGAGGTCATCCAGCTGACTTTATCAAGCGGAATTGGGATATATTTGATACACATTTGCCTGACAACATGGAAAAGGGTTTTTCCTCCTCCTCTCTCTGCAAGGTACATTCTACTGCTTTGAACCTCCAAGTATACCTCCAAGTATACCTAGTGACCTTTTAAAATGTAAAAGTTTTCAGAAAAATGAAGGTTGCTTTCCTTGAAGAAAAAAAAAAAAAGCAACTAAGGTGGGCATGGTAGCTCAAGCCTCTAATTCCAGCACTTTGGGAGGCTGAGGCAGGTAGATCACCTGAGGTCACAAGTTGGAGACCAGCCTCAAGACTAGTGTGGCCAACATGATGAAACCCTGTATCTACTAAAAGTACAAAAATTGGCCAGGCGTATTGGCTCATGCCTCTAATCCCAGCACTTGGAGGCCAAGGCAGGTAGATCACCTGAGGTCAGGAGGTCAAAACCAGCCTGGCCAACATGGTAAAACCTTATCTCTACTAAAAATACAAAAAGTAGCTGGGTGTGGTGGTGGATGCCTGTAATCCCAGCTATTTGGGAGGCTGAGGCAAGAGAATCACTTGAAGCCAGGAGGCGGAGGTTACAGTGAGCCGAAATCACGCCATTGCACTCTGGCCTGGGCAACAAGAGCAAGACTCCATCTTAAAAAATAAATAATAAAAATACAAAAATTAGCCAGGTGTGGTGGCACATGTAATCTCAGCTACTCAGGAGGCTGAGGCAGGAGATTTGCTTGAATTTGGGAGGTGGAGGTTGTAGTAAGCCGAGATTGTGCCACTGCACTCCAGTCTGGGCAAAAGAGCGAGACTGTCTCAAAAAAAAAAAAAAGAAAAGAAAAAGAAAGCAACTAAGAAATGTCAAGGGGAACATTTTGGAATCACAGAAGTCATGCTGACTGAGGCACAGGCTTGGCGTGGGAAAGGTGGACTCCAATTTGTTAACTTCTGAAGTTGTCAATGGCAAAGATTTCTCTGAAGGCACAGGAAGAGATTTGAATTGGGCTTCCTTCATCCATTGAACAAGTATTACTATGTATTAACAAGCATTTCTATATGCTTACTGTGCCAGGCCTTATTCTAAGCAGTGGGTCTTCAATATTGAAAAAAACAAAGTTGGATCCTCCAAGGATTGTGGTGTAGGATAAATAACAAAAATGTGTAACTTAAAAAAAAAAAAAGTGTTTTTTGTAGTGTTAGTAAAGTTTATGGCGTAAAAAGAGAAAAAAATTTTTAAAAAAAGTTTAACATAAAGTTACAAGGCCTAGTCCCAGCTCGACTTGTTTTGTTTCCCTAGCTGAAATGGGGATGGCAGGGCGTGGTCACTCAGGCCTGTACTGTAATCCAAGCACTTTGGGAGGCCGAAGAGGAAGGATCGCTTGAGCCCAGGAGTTTGAGATTGAAGTGAGCTATAATCGCCCCACTGGACTCCAGCCTGAGCAAGAGAGCGAGACCCTATCTCTAATTTAGAAAAAATAAAATTGTGGCCGGGTGCAGTGGTTCACGCCCGTAATCCCAGGACTTTGGGAGGCCTAGGCGGGAGGATCACCTGAGGTCAGGAGGTCCAGACCAGCCTGACCAATATGGAGAAACCCTATCTCTACTAAAAATACAAAACTAGCCGGGCGTGGTGGCACATGCCTGTAATCCCAGCTACTCGGGAGGCTGGGACAGGAGAATAGCTTGAGCCCGGGAGGCGGAAGTTGCGGTGAACCGAGATCGCGCCATTGCACTCCAGCCTGGGCAACAAGAGCCAAACTCTGTCTCAAAAAGAAAAAAGAAAGTTGTCTAAATTTAAACATTTTTATAAAATGAAATGGGAGGGGACTGGTCTAGGGTTTCTAACAGCCCAACATCACCTGCGGCTGAGCCCACAAACACTTCCGCTGGCCTCCAGCAGCCACCCGATTCCTCCCGCTCCTTCCCGATTTCAGACTTGGAAAGTGGTGGCGGCGGCGCGAGGAGGGAGGGAGAGGAGCGTGTATGACGCCACATCCGGCGCGCGGCGGAACTGGCTTCCCTTTGCTTCCTCAGCGGGGCCGGAAGTAGAAGCGGCGGCGGCTGCGGCGGCCCAAAGCGGGGTGAAGTAGGGAGGCAGGGAGCGCCCCATAGCCGGAACCGGAGTCGCAGCGGCGGTAATAATGCGAGACCCCTCTAGGCCACCGTCCTTAGCGCGGACCGTCGGATTCGACGGGAGTTAGTGGGGGTCCGCCTAGGCCATGGGACGCTGGGGGGTCCCGGGGCCGATGTGAAGGGAGGAGAGGGTGGGGGGTGGGGCCGGGCTGGCCCTAGAATCGAGTTATCCGCCCCGCGCCCCTCACGGACACTCCAATCCGCGGGCTTGTCTTGGCCTTTCCCAGGAGACCCCTGTGCGGTGCGGAGGGGGCGGTGGCCCTGACTCTGACCCGCGCCGGGGGGTGGGCCATGGCGGAGATCAGCGACCTGGACCGGCAGATCGAGCAGCTGCGTCGCTGCGAGCTTATCAAGGAGAGCGAAGTCAAGGCCCTGTGCGCCAAGGCCAGGTGAGCCCGTTGGCCCTACGGAAGGGAGGCCAAGCCGCCGCCCACGGGTTCTGGCCTGGGGCAAACCCAACTGAGAATTTTGGGCTTGTCCCTTCCTGGAAGCTTTCCCAGAGAGGAACAGGATGGGGCCGCTGCCCTCGAGGAAGAGCTAGCCTGCTGGAGGAAGACAGCCGGATAAAGACACTTAAAGTATTAGACGATGTGTTTCCAGTGGAGTAAGAGTGTTACATAAAGTACTTAGGAAACTCAGGGAAACAAGCCCATCTGTCTGGGGGACAGAAGCTTCTGGGGGGGGTGAGAGGGAACTGTGAGACAGGCCTCGAATAAGGAGTTGGTAAAAGAGTTAGCAACAAAACAAAGATTCAAGACAGGAAAGTTAAAGACGCTGTGATTTATAAAAGTCTTAATTTCAACAACAACCCATAAAGGTTGGTGGTATTGTACTCATTTTACAGGTGAGGACTGTCATGTTCAAAGTTACCCACAAGTAAGGAGTGGAGTCTGAAGCCAGTTCTTAGTGTCCTGTCCTTTTTCAGGCCATAATGCAAGAAGGTGGAGTTGGATCACTCACGTTCAGGATGGGACCCTGAGAAATCGTAGCAAGTAAGCCAGGATAGAATTAAGCATGATAGGGAGGTCAGTTTAAAGTTCTGTGGGAAGTAGGATGACCTAAGGCTCTAGGTTTTGGAGTGTGAGATGGCTCTAGGTTTGAATCTGAACTCTACCACTTACTAGCTGTGTTAGTGATCTTAAGGTGTCTTTATTTGTAAAGCAGAGTTAATAGTACTTAATAAGATGGTTGTGAAGATTCAGTGAGTTGCTGCTTGAGATAAGTTTAGCACAGTGTCTTGGTACAGCATACATGCTTGATAGTCACTAGGTGTTCTGTTTCTCTTGGATGAGGGCAACGATGAGATGGGCTAAAGCCATCAGGGAAGGCTTCTGAATGGAGGTAGGCCTTGAAGGATGAAGATAATTTGGCTAGCTGACAGAGGCAGGGCCAGTGAGGGCCATTCCAAGCAGGACAAGTGTAGCAATGGAGGCCCTGAGAGTGTGAGGAACAGTCAGGGGTTTAATTAATTACCTGTCTCCTCTGGAGACCTGTGTAATTGTGACTTCTACCAGGCTGGAGAATTGCGGCAGAAGAGCCCGCAGAATTACCCTATGTTTATTGAACTATACGCCCACTATTGGCCTGGCTTTGTACTGGCAAAAAAACGTCTATCTATCTCTTCCTCCCAGCAATCCTGTGAGGTTGGAATCATTTGCTCCATTTTACCGAACAGGAAACCATGACTCGTAGAGGCCTGGTGAGTTGACTGAGGTCACCCATTGAGGACATGGCAGAGCTCGGTTCTGAATCTGTGGCCCCCAGGTGCTGTGCTTGGCCCTGCCTCACAGACTCCTTGCAGCCAGACAGGGCCTCTGAGGGGATCGCGAGCAAGGTGGGCCTCTTTTTCACCCCGTCTGTGGCTCTTCTCTTTTGCCGGCTCAGGGAAACGTCCCTGACCAGACCTGCCCCACGGTGTTTTTAGTCGTCCCCTCTCCCTCAGTCCTGATGGGCATTTTTAGGAACTTAAACCTGTTGTTGCCTGGCACTATTCTTTTCCCCTGAAGTCTTACCTCCCGCGCAGGCCTTGGATCAGTGTGGTGGCGATGGTAGATAATGCTTGGATAGCATGCTGGAGTTTGCAGAATAGCAGGAAGTTATATATTCAGTCTCCATGGTTCCTTCCAACAGCCTAAGGAGTAGGCATGACGGAGCTGAGTACTTAGCCCCATTTCGTGGAAGAAGAAACAGCCTCGGAGTAGATAATGTCTTGTCCAACGTCATGCAGCTAGTCGGAGGGGAAGTTAGTTGTGCATCCAGACTCTGCTCTATGGTCACTGAGAGCCAGGCAGAGGCATTTAGATTTTGATGTGGGGTGCGAGGCAGCAGGGAGCTGTGGAAGGCTAAGGGGTGGAGAGTCCTGCCCAGTTGAAACTGAGTGGAGCTAGGAGGTACTAGGCCAAGGCCTGAGTTGGTCACTGTTGTCACAGGCTCAGTTCTGAAGTGGGGCCAGCTCTGATACCTGGCCAAGGCCTCCTGAGGACCCACCAGAGATCCAGGCTGAGGCCGGTAGTGTCAGGAGCGCCTGCTTGCCCAAAGGGCACAGACATGCAGATAAAACCCATGGAAGCACAGAGGCCTGCAGTGTCTGAGCTGAAGTTGCTGCTACTAGAAATATTAGCACAGTAGAAAAGCTGAGCTTTTGAATCAGGTGGTCTTCAGTATGAATCTTTGCCTTGTCACCTAGAAGCAGTATGACCCTGGTCAAGTCACTTTCTCATTTTTTGAAATGATAATGACAGCCAGATGCCATGGCTCATGCCTTTAATCCCAGCACTTAGGAATGCTGAGTCAGGCGGATCACAAAGTTAGGAGATTGAGACCATCCTGGCTAACATGGTGAAACCCCGTCTCTACTAAAAATACAAAAAATTAGCGGGCGTGGTGGCACATGCCTCTATTCCGAGCTACTTGGGAGGCTGAGGCAAGAGAATTGCATGAACTCAGGAGGCGGAGGTTGCAATGAGCCAGGATGGTGCCACTGCACCCCAGCCTGGCAACAGAGCGAGACTGCATCTCAAAAAAAAAGAAAAAAACTATAATGACATGCAGTTGAGAGTCCGGGTATCCGGGCACAGGGCCTGTTACGCTGGTAGCTGTTACTACAGGCAGGTCATGATAGGGCTGGTGACGTGCTGCAAGTGACAGAACTGGGACCGGAATCTGAGCCTGATTCCCAGGCCACGCTGGGGCCATGCTGACACTGAAGGGGGCTTTGCTGAGAACATGGGCCTTGCATGTGACCTTTCTGGATTTCAGGTTTTCACTCAGGGTCTGTGGAAGGGGCTGGCATCAAGTCTTAGGAAATCGGGCTTCTGGGTTCCAATGTAGCCACTCTCCAGTTTGGTGACCATGACCCTGCCGCTTTTCTCTAAGCTTTGGTTTCTTTTTTTATTTTTATTTATTTATTTATTTATTTATTTATTTATTGTTTTGTTTTAGACTAGTCAAGTGCAGTAGTGAGAAGGGGGGAAAGAGTAGAACAAGGAGTTCGATCTGTAACTGACTGAGCAATCAATTGAGATAACTCACTACCTTTGGACCAGCCTAAGCTTCGGTTTCTTTACTGTTACATGAGGCTGAAGAGAACCTCCCCAGTCTGTTGGAAAGGTCACCATGAGCAGTTGACGGGGAAGGATGTTCAGCACAGGAAGCCGTGCAGGTGCGAGAGCCCGGGTGTTGGTGTGGCCTCTCACCGGTGCCGCCTCCCATTCCCAGAAAGCCAGGGCAGACCTCCTTCGTGCTGCCTGTGCCATACAGAGCAGGGGGCATAAGTGAATCCTCCTGTCCACTGAGCTCAGGAAATTCAGTCTAAGGGAAGAGATTGGCAGAAAGGTGGGGCAGCTGGGTGAGTTGGGCCTCCTACATCAGAATATCTTGATAAAGAGTCAGACTCCAGAGCCAGGCTTCCCTGGTAAATCCCACCTGTGTAACTGGCCCCAAGCCAGCCCCCTCCTGTGCTTCACTTTCTTCATCTGAGCACTGGGAATTGTCATAGTACCTGCCTACCAAGCTCTTAATAACATTCCTGGCACATGGTATGAGCTCAAATGTTAACTGCTGCCATTATCACACAAAATTTGGAAATAAAGTGCTGCCTAAATTGGATATCTGTAGACCGGGTGCAGTGGCTCATGCCTGTAATCCCAGCATTTTGGGAGGCCGAGGTGGGTGGATCATTTGAGGTCAGGAGTTCAAGACCAGCCTGGGCAACAGCGAAATTCCATCTCTACTAAAAATGCAAAAATTAGCTGGATGTCATCTCAAAAAAAAAAAAATTGGGTGTCTGTAACTGACAAAGTGATTTCATCTTCTGCTCACTCACGTAGAGGCAGATTGCACCGCAAGGAGAAATAAAAAATACTTAAGTCTTCACAGTCTGTAAAGGTAATATTGAACACTTGGCAAAAGCAGGTAATTTTGAAGGCACATCCACTGGCAGGCCTGCCCTGGGCACCCGCCCTTATGTCTGGACAGCCTGGGAGACTCTGTGATTGGTGGAGAGTGATTCAAGCACTTGTTGAGGGCGCCGGAAGCAGGGAGCTGGGAGCTCTGCTGCGGAGAGGATGGGAAGACCCGCCTCCCAGGAGTGAGTCCTAGATGTGGAAAAGGGAGCAGCAGCAGGGGTCAGGACTGGAAAAGTCCCAGCCTGCTCAGAAGGCCTTGAATGCTGGGATAAGAGGTTGGACCTTGTCCTTTTGGCAGCAGGGAGCCACAGAAGAGTGTTGCATGCTTGAGGGCCGTGGTCAGCCTGTTCTGGGGAGACTGTACGCTTCACTCTTGTCCCCTGGAGGTTCAAGGACTGCCTCATATCCTCCCCTCCCCCCCCAAAAAAGGTCAGGAATTGGGCTGGGCTGGCCTGGCTGTGGTGACCCTGGTCTTCTCCTGTCTCCAGAGAGATCTTGGTAGAGGAGAGCAACGTGCAGAGGGTGGACTCGCCAGTCACAGTGAGTACCCGCTGTCCCTGCAGAGCCGGGCCTTCTCTTTTAGGCACATGGACATTCCCCTTCATCTTGGGGGTTCCATAAGCCCACCCCTAAGCCCCTTTTATCTGTCCCTTCCCTTATCTTCAAGGGAGCACTGCTATAAGAAACGGGGGTTGCCGGGCATGGTGGCTCACACCTGTAATCTCAGCACTTGGGAGGGCAAGGTGGGCAGATCACTTGAAGTCAGGAGTTCGGTGAAACCCCATTTCTACTAAAAATACAAAGGCCTGGTATGGTGGCTCACACCTGTAATCTCAGTACTTTGGGAGGCCAAGACAGACGGATCACGAGGTTTGGAGTTTAAGACCAACCTGACCAACGTGGTGAAACCCTGTGTCTGTTAAAAATACAAAAATTAGCCAGGTGTGGGTGTAATCCCAGCTACTTGGGAGGCTGAGGCAGAATCGCTTGAACCTGTGAGGCGGAGGTTGCAGTGAGTCGAGATTTCGCCACTGCATTCCAGCCTGGGCGACAGAGTGAGACGCTGTCTCAAAAATAAATAAATAAAAATAAAAATACAAAAATTAGCTGGGCATGGTGTTTCGTGCGTGTAATCCCAGCTACTTGGGAGGCTAAGGTTGGAGAATCGCTTGAACCCGAGAGGTGGAGGTTGCACTGAGCCGAGATCTTGCCACTGCACTCTAAGCCTGTGTGACAGAGGGAGACTCCAACTCAAAAAAAAAAAAAAAGAAAGAAATGGGGGTTGTGGGAACAGACCTTTGATTTGTTAGTGGAGACTCTTGGCCAGGGCAGAAGGACTTGTATTTGGCAAGTGATTTTGCTCACTTGTCTCCAGGGCTCTGTGTTAGTAATTTGATTCTGGATACCTTGAGGGGAGCAGAAAGAGGAGGGGGCCAGGACGTACACCTGGACTTAGTTCTTCCCTGCAGAATAGTTGGTACTCAGTGTGGACAGTGGATGTGGTTCCAGACCAGGCTGACTTGGGTTGGGAGAGGAGAAGTTTGGCTCTAGGAAGTAGAGGCGCAGCCAGGAGCGATAAAGCTCCCTAAGCAGTGGGTGTTTGGAGGGTAGCCCCTGGGAACTCCTACCACTCGAGTTCCAACCCCCCTTCCTGCTTCGCAGGTGTGCGGCGACATCCATGGACAATTCTATGACCTCAAAGAGCTGTTCAGAGTGAGTGTGTGGCCAACGCTGAAATGTAACCGGGGGATAACTGGAAGACCCCTTTAATCGAGGGTGGAAGCCTTAATTTGGGGCACAGAGTTGGGGCAAGAGGGCCTGAGTTAGATGGGCGGTTGTGGAAGAAGGGCCTCCACTGGGCAGGAACAGGTAGTGGGTAGGAGACAGTTTAGGACAGGGAAAAACCTTCCACTTACCCACAGGTGGGTGGTGACGTCCCTGAGACCAACTACCTCTTCATGGGGGACTTTGTGGACCGTGGCTTCTACAGCGTCGAAACGTTCCTCCTGCTGCTGGCACTTAAGGTGACAGTCCCTGGCTTCTGTACCCCAATGTGGGCCACCCCAGGCCAGGCCGTCTTAGTCCATTCCGCCCTCATCTCCTACCGTGACCAGCCTCACCTTGGAGCTGTGTCACTGGTCATGGATTGCTTCTGCCTTTGGGGATGGTCAGAGACTTAGTTGGAGGGGAGGCCAGAGAGCAGCATTCTGGGAGGGGCAGAGGCTCACTGTTGCGAATGTGCCAGGTCATTGATGCCACTGGTGGGAGGGGTGGGAGGGGTCAGATGACAAAGGGCTGTGTGCCTTGCTAAGGACTTGGTCTGTGTCTGGCAGGTGAAAGAGGAGCCATTAGGTTCGTAGTTGATGGGGAACGGTCAGGTTTACATTCTCTGGAGGGGGTCCTGCAGGCCTGGGAAGTGGTTGGTGCCACACGATTCAGGTGAGAGGAGCCAGGAGTGTGCTGGGCAGTGGTTGTGAGGATAGTATGAGGCTGGCAGGTGTGAGGAGGTTAGAGAGGGTTGTGTGGAGAGATGGTCTAGGTGCCAGCCCTGGCTTGGTGGCCACCCCCAGGTTCGATATCCTGACCGCATCACACTGATCCGGGGCAACCATGAGAGCCGCCAGATCACGCAGGTCTACGGCTTCTACGATGAGTGCCTGCGCAAGTATGGCTCGGTGACCGTGTGGCGCTACTGCACCGAGATCTTCGACTACCTCAGCCTGTCGGCCATCATTGACGGCAAGGTAGGCCAGCCCAGGGCTCCATGGGATGGGAAGAGGAGAGGGCTCTGGGCCTCAGCCCCACCCTCTTTCCTTGCTCTCCCCTGTAGATCTTCTGTGTGCACGGGGGCCTTTCCCCCTCCATCCAGACCCTGGACCAGATCCGGACTATTGACCGAAAGCAAGAGGTGCCTCATGATGGGCCCATGTGTGACCTCCTCTGGTCTGACCCAGAAGGTGAGGGCATGTGGACAGGGGCAGGCAGGGACAGCCAGGAGGGTATGGGGAAGCGAGGGAGCAGGGCTGGCCTTCATTAGTGTCTGTCTTGCACCTGCCAAATGGCTGGAACCCTGGAGGAGAAGCAGGGAGGCCTGCATGGCAAATGCTTTGAGTGTACAGTGGCTTGGGGCACGGCCCAGAGGGATGTGGAGGACCAAATCATTGCTCCCCAAAGTGAAAGGGCCTTGGAAGATGACAGCAGCTTCTTCAGAGGTCAGAACCCCAGAATGATAGCCCCTTTGAGACCCTTCATTTTGTGGGTTCTTCACTAGTGTAGAGCAGAGCTGAGATTTAAAATCAGGTCTGCTGAGGAGCAGTCCAGAGTTCCTGTTGTCGCACACAGGCAGCCTCTGCTCCAGCACAAACACATACATACGCACACATGCACAAGCAGCCTCTGCTCCAGCACACACACACACACACATACACACGCACAGGCAGCCTCTGCTCCAGCACACACACACACACACGTATGCATGCAGAGACCATATTATTTGCCAGGCAGCCTCTGCTCCAGCGCAAACACACATGGATGCATACATGCACAAGCAGCCTCTGCTCCAGCACACACACACATACATATGCACACATGCACATGCAGCCTCTGCTCTAGCACACACACACACACACACACACACACACACACACATGCACAGGCAGCCTCTGCTCCAGCACACACATACACACACACAGGCAGCCTCTGCTCCAGCACAAACACACATGGACGCATGCATGCACAAGCAGCCTCTGCTCCAGCACACACACACACACACACACACACACATGCAGACAGCCTCTGCTCCAGCACAAACACACATACATAGGCGCACAAGCAGCCTCTGCTCCAGCACACACACACACACACATGCAGACAGCCTCTGCTCCAGCACAAACACACATACATATGCGCACATGGAGCCTCTGCTCCAGCACACACACACCCCCACACATGCACATGCAGCTGCTGCTCCACAGCCACTCCCGACTGCTCTGTGACAGCACAGAGTGCCCTTACGTCCCTGGGAGCACTGCTTTCACTCCTGTGTGCTGTTGGGACAGGGAGTTGTATGATCACTGATTCAGAGGGGGCCCCAGCCATTGGTTCTGTCTTCTCTGGAGCTTATCTGTCCCTACCTTTACTGTCCTGACCCCCACCATTCCCCAGACCATATTCAGGCCCCATGCTCTGGTCCCCTGGACCTCTGGTGGACTTGGGGAGGGGCCAGGCTGCTCACCTCAAGGAGCAGCACTGGCAGCCAGAGAACCCTGAAGACATCCCTCTCCGTCCCTCCCTTGCCCCATCAGACACCACAGGCTGGGGCGTGAGCCCCCGAGGGGCTGGCTACCTATTTGGCAGTGACGTGGTGGCCCAGTTCAACGCAGCCAACGACATTGACATGATCTGCCGTGCCCACCAACTGGTGATGGAAGGTTACAAGTGGCACTTCAACGAGACCGTGCTCACTGTGTGGTCAGCACCCAACTACTGCTACCGGTGAGCCGGCAGGGCCAGGCTGGGTGGGGCAGGCATCTGAGCCGAGCTGCTCCTGACTCTGCTGTCCTGCCTTCCAGCTGTGGGAATGTGGCAGCCATCTTGGAGCTGGACGAGCATCTCCAGAAAGATTTTATCATCTTTGAGGCTGCTCCCCAAGAGACACGAGGCATCCCCTCCAAGAAGCCTGTGGCCGACTACTTCCTGTGAGCCCCTGGCCCCTGCCCCCTCCAGCCCTTCTGGCCCTCGGACCACTGTGACTCTGCCTCTTCCCCAGACGGAGGCTGGGTGTAGGGGGGCTGTCTCCGGCTCTGCTGTCCCCCAAGAGGGTGCTTCGAGGGTGAGGACTTCTCTGGAGAGGCCTGGAGATCTAGCTCCATGTTCCTCCTCTCCTCTCTCCCCACTTGAACCATGAAGTTTCCAATAATTGTTTTTTCTTTTTTTCCTTCTTTTTTCTGTTTGTTTTTAGATAAACATTTTGAGAAAAAAAAAAATGAAAAAAAATTCTAATAAAAGAAGAAAAATGGTCTTTGGGTTTGTGCCAGACTTGGCTGGGGATGTGCAGGGTTGCTGGCCTGGGACCTTGGGAGGATGTGAGGGCCTTGACTGCCTCAGGGCCCGGACCTGGCAGGAGGGCCAGGCTCAGGCCAGTCAGCTTGCCCAGGGCCTCCAGGGGCTGCTGTCTGCTGGCTTCCCCAGCGCCAGGGAGAGGCTCGGTTCTCATGGCAGTCTTATCTTATTAATGACTGGCATCGTGAGATTCTGATTTCTCTGAAGAGGAGATGGGCCTAGAGAGCTGGTGGATTCTGTGCTAGGTCAGGCAGCTGGAAACGCAGGTTTAGATCTGGGCCTGGGTCTTCTAGCAAAGCCTTTGCTCACCCAGCCCCGCCCAGGGCCAAACACATGAGCCCAGTTTTTCCTGAGCACAGATGGCTTTTACATTTTATTAACAAAAATACTCTGGTCCCAGAACAACAGACTGGTGTGGCCTGCACCAGTGGTGGGGGGGGTGGTGGGGACTTAGCCTCCCAGAGCCCATGGAGAGGCCTGGGAGGTGGGGATGCTGGTCTGTGGCCCCATTTGGCCAAGCAGAGTCCCTTCCATTCACACAGAGGTGAGAGCTGGGAAGGGGAAGCTGGCCCCAGCTGGACTCCCAGCAGCCTCGGTTGGGCTTTGAAGCCGGAGGGGGGTGGGAGTGAAATCAAGGTGTGAAGTTGGGGGGTGAGGGGCATGCCCAAGGCAGCCATTTGGTGTGGGGGATGGGGCCAGTGGAGGTGAGGGGGCTCCAGGGCTGGGGGAAGGGAGCGGGAGGTTTATGATGGAGGCAGAGGGGTCCAGCATTGGCTCAGTACATGGGTTTGGAGCCCACATCCAGGTAGCCCCCAGGCCCAGGGTATGGTAGAGGGAAGGGGCTCCCTTGGAGAAAGTGGGGGGCAAAGGGTGTCGCTGGTGGAACCGCTGGGTACCCAGAGCCCCCTGGCCCGGGTGGCAGCTCCAGAAATGCAGCTGAGTAGGGTGCTGAGCGCCCAGAGTCTGGAGCCTCCGGGAAGCTGGAGCTCCTGACATGGAGAGAGGGATGTCAGAGCGGGGCAGAGGGACCCGCAGCACCACCTGGTCCCCTGTCCCACTCACCTGGTGGGAAGGTGACTGGGAGCCCCGTGGAAAGCTGCAGGGTGCAAGAGGTAGGCCTCGGCACTGGGGCCACCGCACGGAGGCACCGGAATCGCGGTGGCTTCCCCAGGGGCTGGGGCCTGCTCTGGATCTGATTCACGAATGTCTCCACCCAAGGTGGAGTCGCAGGGACCACCTGGCGTGTCTGGAGAAAGGGAAGTGAGAGGTTGGGCTAGGGAGGATTGGTGTCTCAGGCCTGGCCCCATTGCCATCGGGACTACACTCACCTCCGCTCCCATAGGCCTCTCTGGCTGCTGGCTCTGGGCCCCGCAGTTTCCTCTTCACACGGGCGTCTCGCTCCCTGGGGAACAGTGGAGGTGATGATGATGATGGCCATGGTCGTGGTAATAACAGTACTTACCCAGTGCCAGGCATTTCACCCTCCCAGGGACCCTGTCAGGTAGGGGCCATCATTATACCCATTTTACAGATGAAGAAACTGAAGGCCAGAAAATTATAAGTAGAAAGTGGCAGAGCTGGGATTTAGTCCCTGCTTAAGTTTGTCCATGCTTTCCTATTGGGTTTAGTATCGATGGAAACGCCTTCCCAGCAACAAGGTCAGGGCACGGTCTCACCCAGCTCATCTTTCTGCCCCATCTCCATTCTCAGCCTCTCTTTGGAACCCTCTTCTGTCCGTTCTTCATCTGCTAAACCTTCTTTTTTTTTTTTCCTCTTTTTTTTTTTTATTTAATTTTTTGGTTTTTGAGACGGAGTCTCCCTCTGTTGCCCAAGTTGGAGTGTAACCTCCACCTCCTGGGTTCAAGCAATTCTCCTGTCTCAGCCTCCCAAGTAGCCTGGGATTACAGGCACAAGCCACCATGCCTGGCTAATTTTTTTTTGATTTTTATTTTTAGGAGTTTCATCATGTTAGCCTAGTCTTGAACTCCTGACCTCAGGTGATCCACCTGCCTCGGCCTCCCAAAGTGCTGGGATTACAGGTGTGAGCCACCATGCCTGGCTTTCTTGTCATTTTTTAAATTTGAGATGGGGTTTTACTCCGTTGCCCAGGCTGGAGTGCAGTGGCACGGTCACAGCTCACTGCAGCTTCCAACTCCTGAGCTCAAGTGATCCATCTCAGCCTCCCAAAGCACTGGGACTACAGCCGTGAACCACCAAACCCATCCTTGTCTCAGTGCAAGCACAAGTTCCTCAAGGAAGTCCTCCCTGACCTCTGAGAGCACACACCCCACCCTCATAACATCTGTCACAGTTCCGCTTTTGCATTTGATGGAGTGACTCCTTGGTTCATGTCTGTCTCTTAAGCTCCTTGAGGGCACGGGCCAGCTCTGAGGGGCTGCACTTAGAACAGTTCCCACGGCCTTACTGAACCTTTACTGTTCAACATAACCTGGCTTTCCATCCCCTGCCTGACTCCTCACTCACTCCACTGCAGCCACGCCGCAGGCACAGTCCCACCTCGGGGCCTTTGCACATGCTGTTCCTACTCCCTAGTGTGCTCTGTCATATACCCACCTGGCTCCCTCCTGTACTTCCTTCAGCTCTTTTTCTTAAATGTCCTCTTACCACTGAGGCCTTTCCAGGCCTCTAATACCTCACCCCAGTCATTCCTATGCTTCCCTGGTTTATTTCTCTTCTCTTCCTTCTTTATTTATTTATTTATTTTTTTTTGAGACAAAATTTCACTCTTGTTGCCCAGGCTGGAGTGCAATGGCACTTGACTCACTGCAACCTCCATGTCCCGGGTTCAAGCGATTCTCCTGCCTTAGCCTCCTGAATAGCTGGGATTACAGGATGCACCACCACACCTGGCTAATTTTTGTATTATTAGTAGAGACAGGGTTTCACCATGTTGGCCAGGCTGGTCTCCAACTCCTGACCTCAGCTGATCCACCTGCCTCGGCCTCCGAGAGTGCTGGTATTACAGGGCATGAGCCACCACACCTGGTCTCTCTTCTCTTTAGCTTCCTAACAGACCGCATTTGATTTATTTCTCTTGTCTGCTTGTCTGCTCCCCCCACTAGAATGTCAGTTCCATGAGGGCAGGGGCTTTGGTTTGTTCTGATTTATTTCCAGTGCCTGGAACTGTCCCTGGCACAAAGCAGGTAATAAAGAAGTGTTTGCTGAGTCAGAGAATGAATGTTTTTACTTACCACTGCATTCCTGATGTCCAGCACAGTGCCTGGCACACCGTGAGTGATTAATAAACATTTGTTGAATGCATTAACAAGCGAATGAATAATGCCCACCTCTTACAGTTTCTGCCGTTCTCCCGGAAGCCTTTGGCAAAGGGATTGGCTGCAATCTTCAGTTGTGTGATCTGGGAGCACACATCCAGGGTCAAAGCTCCTGTGGCCTGGGCAGGGTGCCGCCACCCCCTCAAGCAGGGGCACTCACCCTTGGGTTCTGGTAGGCTGTCACAGAGATGAATGTGGTTTCGGGGAAGTGGAAGGAGGCCATGCCCCCCCAGTGCTGGCTGCAGAGCTGGGCTGCCCGAACCAGGTGTATGCGGGGCTGGTACTTGTGCATGGAGTGCAGGATCAGCTGGGAGGGAATAAATGGGAATGATTCCCTGCCCTGTGCCCCAGCCTTGACCTCCCTTCTGGCACCCCCATCCCCTATCCTGGAGTCCCAGCCTGGGCCTCACGTGGCCGTGGGGGTCCAGCGTGCTGTTGGTGAGCTTGACACGATGGAAGGACACAGGCTGCCGCATCCAATGGGCACCCGTGGCAGGAGAGTCGGGGTGAATATAGACTCGGTCAGGCAGGCGGGGCTCTGCCTTGCCGCTGGGCTCCCAGCGCCGGCCCTGCCAGCGGTAGCGAGCCCCGTCCACTGGAACCACGTCCAGAAGAAACAGGTAGCGGGCCTCCGGGTCCAGGCCGGTTACTGACACTCGGCAGGCAGGGAACATACGCCTGTGCAAGGGAGGGAACAGGAGAGGCCTGGAGCTACCCACTGGCCAGAGGTGAGCCCAGCACCAGCAACAGAACATAGCAACAGGCTCCCCAGGGCTGTCAGAGGAACATCCACCGTGGTGGAATTAGAACCCAAAGGGCAGGCCAGAGGCAGTGGCTCACACCTCTAATCCCAACACGTTGGGAGGCCAAGGTGGGAGGATCTCTTAGCCCAGGAGTTCAAGACCAGCCTGGGCAACATAGCGAGACCCCCATCTCTACAAAAAATTAAAAAATTAGGCACTGTGGTGCACACTGATAGTCCCAGCTACTCCAGAGGCTGAGGCGGGAGGGTCACTTGAGTCTAGGAGGTCAAGACTACGGTGAGCCATGACTGCACCACTGCACTCCAGCCTGGGCAACAAGGCAAGACCCTGTCTCTAAAACATGACAAAAGGCCTAGGTGTGGTGGTTCATGCCTGTAATCCCAGCACTTTGGGAGGCCAAAGTGAGAGGATCACGAGGTCAGAAGTTTCAGACCAGCCTGGCCAATATGGTGAAACCCCTCTCTACTAAAAATACAAAAATTAGCTGGACATGGTGGCATGTGCCTGGAATCCCAGCTACTTGGGAGGCTAAGGCAGGAGAATCGCCTGAACCCTGGAAGCAGAGGTTGGGGTGAGCAGAGATCATGCCACTGCACTCCAGCCTGGGCAACAGTCTCAAAAAAATAGTAATAATAATAAAGGAAAAAAGAAAAAAGAACCCAGAGGGCAGAATCTTAGAGCTGGAAGGCTTTCTTGTCTCATTTTACATTTAGGGAAACAGGACAGATGGGTTAGGTGATCTGTCACACAGCAGGTTAGGGACAGAGCCATGATTCCTACCCCTCAAAGCCTATTTACAGAAGCAGGGGTGACTAACTTTTCTCCCTAAAATGTTGCCGGGAGCTTCCTGTCCCCACCCTCCTCTCCTCCCCTGACCTCCAACACCAGAATCTGCAGCTTTTATATGAGTTTGCTTCAGAAAAAATATGCTGCCTACAGTAGGGCCGAGGACTTTCCATGCTAGGGCTTGAGCTCCTGCACTAGATGAAGATCTCGACTCAGGCCGCACACTGACCACATCCCTGCCTTTAGGGTGATCCTGAACCTAGTCATATACTGACTCCTACTCAAATCGCCAGACTTCCCTGATGCTGGTCACTGGTCTGGCCCTTGATCCCCCTGTCCTTGTCTGAACGCTGATCTAGGCCACACACTAACCTATAACCCAGCGGGACTTCCTGACTCTGCCCCAGACTGACCTATGACCCTTGCCATGGATTGGTCCCTAAACTCAGCCACAGACTCCACAGACTGACCCTTGACCCTTGTCACAGAATGACTCCTGATTCCAACCACAGAGTACCCCCTGCCCCCAGGCCATAGATTCTAAGCCTAGGCAGAGCTCTACCCCCTTAGAGAACCTCCCAGACCTAGCCCCCTCCCCAGGGACTCTGCCTTTCCCAAGAGACCCCCACCAGAAACACGGACCCTGGCCAGCCCCTCACCTCCCAGCTTTGGTGATGATCATTTCTGTTCCCACAGAGCTGAACTCCTTCCATAGTTCCCGGTTCTCCAGGATGAGGCTGACCCCAGGGAGGGAATGGAGGGCCTCTGGAGCTGATGGGGCCGGCTCAGTGCCCATGGCAGGGGGCAGAAGGGGCAGAGGTGGGGGAGCGGCCAGGGTGCGGGGAGCAGCCTCCATCCCGGAGAGGAAGCAATCCAGTTTGGGGGTGTCCAAGTCTGGAAGTCGGGGAAGAATGATGAACCAGCTGAGGGCCACAGCGTCCCCATTCTCCTACCCAGGAGCTGGTCCCAAAGCTCACCAGGGTAGCGGTAGCCCTCAGCTAGGGCGGGTGGGACGCTGGAGTCTGCACCGGGTTGGGGGGGCCCCAAGCGGTAGCCGGCCCCCAGGGACGGGTACAACTCTCGTGGATGGTACATGTTGTAGTTCCGTCTGGCCTCAGGTCCCGCTGCCTAGAGCCCCCGGTGCTGTGAGATGCACCCTTTATAGCTCACAGCTCAGCCCCTTCCAGACCCAGGATCACAGCCCCTCCCCTCTTTGGGGCCCTGGAGTTGGGCTGGGGTGGAGACCCCTGGGGCCTCGAAGGGGTCCGAGATGGGGCCGGATACCTGGGTATGGTTCCCTCCACCCCTCCCTCCCCACCCTGGGCGGCTTCATTAGCCTCGACCCCCTGCCCCCTCATTACATAATTAACTCCTCGGCCTGATTGATCCCCGGGGCTCGGACAGGGACGCAGTTTGGCGCTTCCGGCCAGCTGGTCCCCGTTCCCACGGTGGGGAGCCCAGGCTAGGGATAAGCTGGGGGGCGGAGCCTGGAACCTGGACGGAGCCTGGAGTCCCGGGGCACACCTTGGGGCCCCAGACCTTCTGGCAGGTGACCGCCCTCCGCCACCCCTCACTTGGAGGACAGGCCCTGGAGGGAAGCAGCATGACCAGAAGGAAACTGCAGGCTGGAGGGACGCGGCCTGAGCTAATTTCATAGGGCACTCGGGGCCGCGAGGAGGCCGCAGCCAAGGGCCTAGTACCAGAGTCCTCCCCGGTCCCCATGCTAAAAAAAAAAAACCTCCACCCTGGGCCAAGCCTCAAAAGTTCAGAGGCGCACACGGTCCGACAGCTTCTGACGCCTCGCGCCAGGTTTTCCCAGAAGGTCCCGCTCTGGGGAACCCTCGGAACTACACTTCCCGGCAGGCCCAGCGCCCGAAGGAGCCGGACGGACCACGCGGGGGCCGCTGGGAGTTGTAGTCCGACCGCGAGGGTCTGCGGGTCCGGCGGCGCGGTTGCCTCCCGGGGTCGCTGCCCCTAGGCGGCGGCCAAACGCTGCAGCCGAGCACACGCAGACCAGCCGCGGTCGAGGCGTAGGCAGCCAGAGTGGGCTCAGGACCTCTGCCGACAGTGAGACCGTCCCGGTTCCTGGAGCCCCAGCTTGGACCGCCGCACCTACCCCATTCCCCGCCGGGGCTCAGAACCGCACAGGTCTATAGGGGCAGAAATCCCCGCTTGAATTCCCCCTTCCCGGAGTCCACGCGAGCCTGGGCTGTCTCCACTCCATTGTTTTATTATGTACAAACGCTACAGAACGAGGGGGACAGACAGGCGTGGGGTAAGAGGGGCCTGGTGGGAGGAGTTCACAGAGCAGACGGTGCACTGGGGCCAGGGAAGCAGCACACAGGCCATATCTATAGGGCAGGCGGGGCAGGAGGGGGTTAAAAACGAGATCCAAGCCAGCCAGATCGCAGGAGGTGTGGGGGCGTCGTCCCCCCTCTGATCTCCCCCCAAGGTCACAGTGCATGCAATAAAATATATGTACAGGAGCCGGATCCGTCCTCTGCAGGGGCCCTGAGGGTCCAGAGCTCCCTTCGGGCGGAGGGAAGCCGGTGGCGCTCCCTGGCGGCCAGGCCGGGCTGGAACCACATGCGTCGGGGAGCTGGGGTCAGTCCCAGCCGTTGTCTTTGATCATGTGGTTGAGTTCAATGATGTACTTCCCCTCTTTGTACTTCTGGCTGCTCTCAAAGGCCTGTTCCTAAAAAGAGGGGCGGGACCGTCATCCCCGGAGCAACAGTCTCACCACAAGGCACAGGGGTTGGGGAGTGGACATGAGTGGCCCCATTTTACATATGAGGAAACTGTGGCCCGGAGGGGCATGGCTGTGTTTCTCACAGGTAGAACTGACTGGAAGGTACCTTTTAAGTACTAATGATGGCTCCAACAGAGAAGACAGGGAAGTTGCTAAAAGATTTCACAGTTCAGGGTTTATAAACTGGTGGCTTCATGGCCATTTTGGTCTACAACATGTGTTATGTTTGGACAGCACAGGGTATAATAAAAATAACTTTAAAGTATTAAAATATAGGCAGGCCAGGCCGGGTATGGTGGCTCACGCCTGTAATCCCAACACTTTGGGAGGCCGAGGCAGGCGGATCACCTGAGGTCGGGAGTTCAAGACCAGCCTGACCAACATGGGGAAACCCTGTCTCTACTAAAAATATAAAATTAGCTGGGCGTGGTGGCACATGCCTGTAATCCCAGCTACTCGGGAGGCTGAGGCAGGAGAATCATTTGAACCCAGGAGGCAGAGGTTGCGGTGAGCCGAGATTGCGCCATTGCACTCCAGCCTGGCCAACAAAAGCGAAACTCCGTCTCAAAAAAAAAATTAATAAAATATATATACACACACACACACACATATATATGAAGGCCTTGCTCACTCCAGTTTGCCCCAGCCTACCCCCAACCCCCAGCCCCTCGAATCTATGCTGCCCTTTACACATCTACAGTATCTGCTTGGCCTTGCAGGCCCTTGAGTTTTTGACCTCTGGTCTAGGCCAGCTCTTTATTTGATAGAGGTCCAAAGTGGCCAAGCCACCTGTCCAGAGACACAGAGTCAATCGGTGGCAGGGGCAGTGGTAAGCTCAGGTCAGCGCTGGCTAGCTGGCTCTGCCTGGGGCATCCACCTCACAGAGGCACCACAGCTCCAAGCGACACCTGAAGAATCCTGTCCCTTGCAGTGTCCCGAGAGCATCTTCGTTTGCCATGCCTAATCCGATCCCTGTAACAATCCTGGGTGCTAGGCAGTGGCTTTATTATCTTCCACTGACAGATAAGGAAATGAGACTCAGGGTAGTGAAATCAGACCCTGGACAGCAGCAGTGGCAACAAGGGCTATGGAAAGGGAGGCTGGTGAATCCAAGCTCCAGGTTGTTGTGTAGTCTGGGGCAATTTTTCTGATCCTCTGAATGACAATATAAGATGGTGGCCAAGGGTTTGGAGTGAAAAAAAAAAACCAACCAACTCGGATTGTGGTCCCTATTCTGTTACTTACCAGTTGTGTGATCTTGACCAAGTTACCTAACATCTCTGGGCCTCCCTGTCTTCTTCTGTAGAGATAATAATAGCTTCTACCTACAGGATCGCTGCAATGATTGAATGAAATAATAGATGCCAAGCACACAACAGTGCACGGCACATAAGCATTCAATAAACGGTGACTCTGATGATATCCTGACTCTCGAATGGGGATGCAAGTGTCTAGGAGAGGAGGGATGCGTTAAGAGAAAAAATTTACAGCCCTTGAAGGGTGCGAGAGAAAAGAATGTGGTCAGGGATGAAAAGATGGTCTGACTTGTGTGAGCTGGGCCTATGCAATCTGAAAGGTTATCGAATGACTGCTTGTCAGGAGGAGGCGTTGGAAGGTCAGGTCAAAGGCTAGCCTGGGGTCAAAGGTGGCTGACTCACATATTTCCAGCCCAAAGTGGTCTTGCAGTTCTCGCAGTGGATGTCGGCGACAGCATGGAGGCCGGTCAGCAGCACCCGCTCCTCGGCTGGCCCGCAGCCCACGTTCACCCTGTGGGGACATAGGGCAGTCCCAGGGAGGGTCCTGACATCACAGGGCCCCCCTCAAGCACTGTGCCTGTCCTGATCATCCAAGAGACGATCTCACAGCTTCCTGCCTGCACCGGGGAATTCTGGGAGTCTCAGCAGGATGCCAGGGGTCACAGGTCACAAAAGAGGTCAGGGAAAGCAAGAAGGGAGGCCAGATACTCACACAGAGTTGAAGAGGTAGGCACGCCCCTGACTGCCCTGGAAGGACTAAAGGGGGGGGGGTGGGAAGAAAGGAGGGGGTCAGGGCTGCCGGTGGGGAGCTGCCAGGCAGCCCCTATAGCTTCCAGCCCCACTGTGGCCTGGTTGGTTACCTTGGAGATGAGGTCGTCGTGGTTGGCCAGGTGAGCGCGGCAGTGGGCACAGCTATACCTCCGGTGACAATCATCCAAGTAGGCCTGAAACGTCTTGGGCTTTGAAATCCGCACCATGGCGGGGGCCGGGGGCAGTGGCCCCACGCGGGGAGCGGCCCACGGGGAGCAGAGGGAGCCCAGTGCCTGCCAGGGAGGGAGTAGGTGGGCTGTCAGGACCTGGGCCACACACATGCAAGGCACTCCCAGAGCCGTGGGGACTTGCTCTGTCACACTCGGCTGCTCTCTCCTTTCCCCAGAGCCAGCAGCCTCTCCAGGGACCAGAGGCTCTCGGCTTTGACTCAGTGAGGAGGCCTCAGGTTGCATGAATGGGGAAACTGAGGCTCGGAGGAGCCCAGGGTGAGTCACCCGCTTGCTTCCTGCCTCACCCTTGCTGACCTGGCACTGAAGCTGGAGGAAGGGGCTTTGGAGGGGCTGGGCTGTCAGTTCCCAGTTTCAGGGGAGCATAGGCGGGTAGGCATTGGCTGGTCCCTGCAACCTCATCTGGAGGGCAGTGGGGGTTCACTGGGGGTTTAGGGGGTTCATCGGCGGGACGGTCCCCCAGCTGGAGGGGGCGGGAGGCCTTGCCGTGAAGGTGGAGGGTAGGAGGGGAAGGGCTCTCACCTGCGGGCGCCGAGGCCTCCTCTATGCCCAGGGGCTCTTACCTGCATCGCGGAGCCTTACCTGGACCCCGGGGCTCACCTGGGGCGCGGGGGTGGGGGCGGGCGCCGGGGGAGGGGGCAGTCCTCGCCGGCGGGGCGGGGGCGCGGAGCGACGCGCAGCCCTGACGGCGCGGGCCTCACCTCGCCTGGGCGCGCGGGGCCCGGTCCGCCGGGGTGGGCTGGCCTGGGAGTGGGGGGCGCTCCTGGCGGGCGCCGTCCCCCCCGGCCCGGGTTCGCAGGCGCCTGGACTTGTTTACACCGAGCCCAGCTGCTGCCGCCGCTGCGGCGGGAGGGGGAGGGGACCCGCCTCCCGTCCCGGTGGCCGCCGTGGCCAATGGGCGCGCCGCATGCAAATGAGGGGGCGCGTCACTCGGCCGCCGGCGCAGGCCCTGGCTGCCCCTCCCCCGCCGCCCGCACCCGCCGGCCCGGAAATGCGGCGGCGGCCCGCGCGCCCCGGGCCTGCTCGCATTCTTGCTCGCGGTCCGCTCAGGGGCGGGGTCGGAGGGTCTAGGCCGGGCGCGGGGCGGGGAACCGGGCGGCGCTGGGACGCACGCCTGGCGGAGTTGAGTCATAATGAGCTGCGTTTGCCCGCCGCCCGTGCCCCGCTGAATCCCCGCATCAATCCCGTGAGGCCGTTTCTCCCGTTGGCTCCACTGTTCCGGGGGCTGAGGCCCAGGGAGGTCTCCCGGCTCCCCAGGTTATCCAGCTGGTACGAGGTGAAGCTGGAATTCTCAGGGTGGGCCCATTCCATGGCCTTTGCCAGAGCGCCAGGGACACACTCAGTTCACCTCTTAGCAGGGAAGAGCCAAAGGGTCGCATCCCTGGCAGGACCCTGGCAGCCAGGGCCTCGGACCAGGCAATTCCTACCTCACCTCCCTCCAGGCACCCCTCGGATGCCCCTGTCCTCCAGGCTGGGTTAGGTCTGATCTCAGGGCATGTCTGTTTCAACACGCGTCTGTAGTTCTTAACGCTTGTCTTTCTCACTGCAGTGGGCCCGGCCTGGCCTAGAGGAGGCGCTCAATAAGTATCTGTGAAATGTGAATGTGAAGTTCATTCAGTGAATGTGGCCCTAGGGCTGGAGAGGGCACAGGCGTTCTGGGAGCTTCTGGAGAAGACCTGGGAGGAGAAGGTTGGAATGGCGGAGGCAGCAGAGGGGCTGGGCGAACTCAGCAGTCCCACCCAGGCCCATCCTCTGCAGCCCGAGGAGGAAGCTCACAGGGCAAGACATCGGGGAGATCAAGTCTCCTGCCCTGTGCCTGGGCTGTTGATGGCCTCAGGAAAATGGAACCATTATCTGTCGCTGTCAAGTGCTGGTGGCCAGGACACGTGGGTTGACAGTGAGGGGACATTCCTGAGGAAAGTGGAGGCCAGGTTGACACAGGGTGTGCCAGAATGATGGGAATGTGGTGGAACCAGTGGGTCAGGCTCCTGAGAGCCCCAGGCTCCAGCCTCAGGGCTGGCCTGTTCCCTCCTAAACTGCCATCTTGACATCTTCAGGACCCACCCCTCTACTCCTCACCCTCAGCACAACGATGTGATCGAAAGGCAAATATTTATTTTTCAGGAAGAGAAACAGGAGAGGGTGAGGCCTCTGGACTTAGGAGGTCCGGGCAGCTGGTTCATGGTTGTCTAGGTAGTGCCTCAGGGCTGTGGGATAATCCGTCATGACGCCAGAGGCTCCCACGCTAAAGGCTGCATCAAAATCCGACTCGTCATTAAGGCACCAAAAGACCACCTGAGCAGGGAGGGAGGGGCTTGAAATTTCTGAACAATTTTACATCTAGACCTGCCTTTTTGTCTATGGAGACCTCCCAGCAGCAGTACGCTGGGGCTGATTGTTAAATTCTCAGGAATTTTGCAAAGTGGTTATTAAACCCAGCCATTATTAAAAATTAAATCATAGCCTGGGCACCATGGCTCATGCCTGTAATCTCAACACTTTGGGAGGCTGAGGCAGGAGTTGAGGCCAGGTGTTTGAGACCAGCAAGTGAGACCCCATCTCTACAAAACACGTTTTAAAAATTAGCCGGGTGTGGTGGTGTGCGCCTGTGCTCCCAGCTACTTGGAAGGTGAGAGAATTGCTTGAGCCCAGGACTTTGAGGCTGCAGTGAGCTATGGTTGCACCACTGTACTCTAGCCTGGGCGACAGAGCAAGACCTCGTCTCAAAAAATAATAAATAAATTATATAAACATAATTAAATGAATTATTAAAACAACAGTGGCCAGGGGTGGTGGCTCACACCTGTAATCCCAGCACTTTGGGAGGCTTGAGGCAGGTGGATCAGGTAAGATTAGGAGTTCAAGACCAGCCTGGCCAACATGTTGAAATCCATCTCTACTAAAAATACAAAAATTAGCCGGGCATGGTGGTGGGTGCCTGTAATCCCAGCTACTTGGGAGGCTGAGGCAAGAGAATCACTTGAACCCAGGAGGCGAAGGTTGCAGTGAGCCAAGATCGTGTCACTGCACTCCAGCCTGGGTGACAGATCGAGACTGTGTCTCAAAAAAAAAAAAACCAAAACCCAAAAAACAAACAGTAGTAAAGACTCAAAGCGTATATCTTCCTAATCTTCCTAATCAATTTCCTATTACTGTGTTTTTGAAGTTATTAAGTCTGCTAAAGCTGTAAGATGGAAATACTAGATGATGGGGTGCCATCACGAATCTTTTCCCATTCTTCATTTAGTGGCTTCATGTTGGCAGCCTGAAACTGGCCAAGGTGGGAATATTTAAACCAGGAAAATTAATGCTCAGATCAGGGCTTTATTTGTTCCTCTTTGAGAGCTGGTTGTTGACCAACCACTTACTAGCACCGCCCTCCTCAGCCTCCTGAGTGGCTGGGACTGCAGGTGCAAAAACCACTGCACCTGGCTAATTTTTAAATTTTTGGTAGAGATGGGGGTCTCAGTGTGTTGCCCATGCTGGCCTTAACTCCTGAGCTCAAGTGATCCTCCCACCTTGGCCTCTCAAAGTGCTGGGATTACAGGCGGGAGCCTCTGTGCCCAGCCTCTGCCTATGGCATTTCTTCCCTGTGCCTTTGATGGACAGCTCCCACCCCTAGTACCATAGTGCCTGGTACATTCTCAAGGATGGTTTACAAATTAAATTATCTGGTTGAAGCCAATGCTCAGGGGAGAGGGCGGGTGGGCTGGGCTTGGTTTCTCCCTTCTCTCATCTTTCCAGCCTCTCCCATCAGGGATCAGGATACATCATTGTTGTCATCATAATAGCTAACATTTATCAAGCCCTTAATAAATACTGGTTATGGCTGGGCTCGGTGGTGCACACCTGTAATCCCAACACTTCGGGAGGATGAGGCGGGTGGATCAGGAGGTCAGGAGTTCGAGATAAGCCTGGCCAACATGGTGAAACCCCGTCTCTGCTAAAAATACAAAAAAAATTAGCCAGGCATGGTGGCACATGCCTCTAATCCCAGCTACTCGGGAGGCTGAGGCAGGAGAATCACTTGAACTGGGGAGGTGGAGGTTGCAGAGAGCCGAGACTTCGCCATTTCACTCCAGCCTGTGCAACAGAGCGAGACGTCTAAAAAAAAAAAACAAACAAACAAACAAACAAAAACCACTAGTTACATATCCATATGTTGGCAGTGTCGGGTTAACAAAATGTGTGTGTGGCCGGCGTGGTGGTGGCTCACACCTGTAATCCCAGCACTTTAGGAAGCCAAGGTAGGTGGATCACTCGAGGCCAGGAGTTTTAGACCAGCCTAGCCACCATGGTAAAATGCTGTCTCTACTAAAAAAACACAAAAATGAGCTGGGTGTGGTGGCAGGTACCTGTAATCCCAGCTACTCAGAGGGTGAGGCAGGGAGAATCACTTGAACCCAGGAGGCAGAGGTTGCAGTGAGCCAAGATTGCACCACTGCACTCCAGCCTCGGTGACAGAGCAAGACTGTCACACACACAAAAAAGAAGAAACAAGAGAGAGAGAGAGAGAGAGTGAGTGTGTGTGTGTGTGTGTGTGTGTGTGTGTGTGTGTATCCAGAAGAGTTAAATATACCATTTTCCCATTTTAGGGATAAAGAAACTGAGACTCAGGTAAGGTCACCTGCCTGAGCTATGCAGCTAGCTGGCAGCAGAGTGGGACCAGAACCATACTGCCAGGCCCGCATGCAGTGGGAGTGGTGGTCAAGGCCTCACCTGCACCCCTCGCTCCTCCAAGTGTCGGATCAGACTCTTCCTCATGATCACCCTGGGGGTCAGGACAGGGGAGGTGATGATAAGAGGGGACCTGGGAGAAGGGCAGCAGCAGGTCTCTATGGGGACACTCCACCTAACCGTCTTGCCCACCTCACCATTTCGAAACCACAGCCAACAACTGGTTCAGGCAAGAGCAGGAAAATGGGAAATAGGTCCTGCAGAGAGAAGGAGGTGGGGGTCAGCCCCTAGGGTCGCCCCTGTCCCAGAGGTGGGGTGGGGTGGTAGTGTCCCCCCGCCACCGACCAGGGTAGTGCTGCCCTCCCGTCCCCTAGAGTCCCCCAGAATAAACCTTGCAGTTGCCCTAATGAACAATTCACCCATTGTTCAGAGAGCCTGACCACCACGCTTTGAGGGTGTGGCCCTCCAGTCACCATTCAACAGATAAGAAGTCTGAGCCTTAGAGAGCTAAAGGGACTTGCTAGGCCCAGAGCAGAGCAGTGGTGGTGCTGGGGCCAGGATTTGGCTCAGTTCCAAAGCTGGATACCCAGGCTGGAGGTCCTCCTGGTTGGGCCTGGCCAACTTCTTATTTATTTATCTTATTAATGTATTTATCTTATTATTAATTTAAAGCAATTTTTTTTTTGAGTCGGAGTCTCGCTCTGTCACCCAGGCTGTAGTGCAGTGGCGTGATCTCACGATCTCGGCTCACTGCAACCTCTGCCTCCTGGGTTCAAGCGATTCTCCTGCCTCAGCCTCTCAAGTAGCTGGGACTGCAGGCACACACGACCACATCTTGCTAATTTTTGTGTTTTTAGTAGAGACGAGGTTTCACCATATTAGTCAAGCTGGTCTTGAACTCCTGACCTCGTGATCCACCCACCTTGGCCTCCCAAAGTGCTGGGATTACAGGCGTGAGCCACCGCGACCGGCCTAAAAAAGTTTTTTTTTGGAGACACGGTCTCGTTATGTTGCCCAGGCTGGTCTCGAACTCCTGGACTCAAGCAGTCCTCCTGCTTCAACCTCCCAAAGTGTCAGGATAGTAAGTGTGAGCCAGCCGGATGCAGTGGCTCATGCCTATGATCCCAGCATTTTGAGAGGCCAAGGCAGGTGGATCACTTGAGGTCAGGAGTTTGAGACCAGCCTGGCCAACATGGCAAAACCTCATCTCTATTAAAAATACAAAAATTAGCTGGGCATGGTGGTGCACGCTTGTAATCTCAGCTACTTGGGAGGCTGAGGTAGGAGAATTGCTTGAACTGGGGAGGCAGAGGTCGCAGTGAGCCGAGATTGCACTACTGCACTCTAGCCTAGGCAACAGACAGAGCGAGACTCCGTCTCATTAAAAAAAAAAAAAAAAAAGTGGCAGCCACTGTGCCCACCGGCCAGCTTCTTGAGACCAGACATCGCTTAGTGGGTTGGCCCCTAATTATCCCACTCCAGGGGTGACTTTAGAGGCCCTTTATAGTGTCCTAGGGCAGGCTTTGGAGTCAGACCCAGGGAAAACTCAAGCTCTGGATTTCCTGCAGTGTGACCTTGGGCAAATCACAGAACCTCTCTGGGCCTCAGATTCTCCAGGTATCATGGGGGTCATGATTCCCATACCTCCTGGGGGTACTGCAAGGTAAAAGTCAAATAACCCTAAAGATGTGAAAACACTTTATAAATCCTGTATAAAAGGTGGTACACAAACCATTGAATGACTTCTTTGCAGCAAAGGATTGTAGGGGCTGAGTGGGACTTCCCTCTGGACCACAGAGGGGAGCAGAAAGCTCTGGGACTACCACAGAGAAGCTGTCAGAAAGCAAAGGGAGACCGGGCCCTGGGGCTCAGGCCTGTAATCTCACCACTTTGGGAGACTGAGGCGGGAGGCTTGCTTGAGCTGAGGAGTTCAAGACCAACATGGGCAAAGTGAGACCTTGTCTCTACAAATAATTTAAAAATTGGCCAGGTGCAGTGATGCACGCCTATACTCCTGGCTACTCAGGAGGCTGAGGCAGGAGGATCTCCTGAGCCCAGGAGGTTGAGGCTGCAGTGAATCATGGTCTGGCCACTGCATTCCAGCCTAGACAAGACTCTGTCTCCAAAAAAAAAAAAAAAATTGTTTTTATAAAGCAAAAGGAGGGACCAGGCCCAGGCCTAGGCCTAAGTGCCAGAGAAGTATCCAAATTCCTGATACTTTCCCCAGCTGTTACTTTGTTAACCCCTGCCTTCCTGCAGAAGAACACTTACTTGCCCCTTTCTTCTCAGAGTCTGAGACAGCCATTCTATATAATGAATGAATGAATGCCTCCCCAGCCAGACTGTAAGCACATGGAGAATCTCCTCCCACCCTCATTGGTCTTACTGACATTATGACTGCACCTTGGACAGAGCAGACATTCAATAAAATAGGCTAGATGAACTGAGATGGATAAATGAGCCCTCTCTTCTAAAAATCAATACACATTTGCACAGAATTTCAGGGGGTTCACAGTTCCCTTAGTATTCATGAATGCTGGGTAAGAATCACTGTCCTTAAAGGACCTTGGGGTTTATCTCTCAGGGGAGCCAGCTGGGGAGATCCGGGGTCCTCCTCCACGGGGGACCCTAAGCAATGGGGCGTTATTCTGAGGTCCACTCCCCGCAACCCTGTACCTGTTGATGATGTTGGGCAAGAAGCAGAAGAAGAACTTCTCGGGGATTGGGATGAAGGGCAGCAGCCCCAGGTAGTAAGAAAGCAGCACCCAGAATCCTCGGCTTATTGTGAAGGACCGGGGCATCTCGGGGTTCTGGGGAGGCAAGGAGAGGTGTGAGAGAGGATCTGTCTGCTCTGGGGAAGCAGAGAGGAGGCATGAGCTGCAGGGGGGCCATGGCAAGCATTTTGGAGGCCCTAGTACCTGCAGGATCCAAGTTACATCTTGGGGCTGGGCACGGTGGTTCACGCCTGTAACCCCAAGTACTTTGGGAGGCTGAGGCGGGCAGATCACCTGAGGTCAAGGGTTCAAGACCAATATGGTGAAACCCTGTCTCTACTAAAAATTAAAAAATTAGCCAGGCGTGGTGGTGTGCGCCTGCAATCCCAGCTACTCAGGAGGCTGAGGTACGAGAATCACTTGAACCCGGGAGGCAGAGGTTGCAGTGAGCTGAGATTGTGCCACTGCACTCTAGCCTGAGCTACAGAGAGAGACTCTGTCTCAAAAAAGAAAAACAAAAAACAAAGTCACATCTTGGCTTTGTGTTCAAGGCCTGAGTTCACACCCTTTCCATTGCCACCGCCATGCCACTGGGAACACTCCCAGACCCCTCTAGCTTGGGTCCTCAGGCTGGGTGGGCTCCAGCTCCCAGGAGGAGGGGCCGCTAGAATGGGAAGGGGATGGAGGCGGGGGGCGGGGGGGAACAAACTCACAGCAGCCTTGCATTTCTTCATGATGGAGCTCTTCTCCGAGGCCCAGATAGTGATTTCATTACGGTCAAAGCGCCTCACCAAGCCTGCTATCTGGGAGGAGGAGAAGGAGGTGACGGGAGAGCCAGGCCTCTCTCCCGCCCCGGGTGGCTATCCTAGCCCTGCCTGCAGCACCACCTCACGGATGAGCTCTTCATTCTTCTCTTTGACCTCCACGCTCATGGGTGTCCTTGGGAACCTCTGGAACAGGTCCTCCAGACGCACCATGCACCGGTCTGTCCCATGAGCAAAGTGGCCTGGTGGGTGTGGGAAGAGGGGGCCAGAGAGGGAAGCCAAGGTGGGGGTCCGGGGAAGGTGGGCATGGCCCAGGCAGGGCTCGAAGCCCTTGCTCTCACCTGGAGAGAAGTAAACCTCCAGCTCCTCCTTGTAGAGGGGCAGGTCCTGGGGAGGACAGGAAGGATGTCACTAGAGGCCCTCATCAGGCATGGCGACTCTCAGGGTGGGGGTTGGGGCATCAGGGGAGGGCCCACCTCAAAGTTCAGGCTGCTCACATCCCTGTTCAAGCCTGACTGACGGTACAGGTTCTCATCATGTGACACCACCACCACTCTGTCCCGTGTCAGCTGACAGTCAAGCTCCAGGAGGTCCGAGTGCTGGGCCATGGAGCTGTAGGGGCGCAGGTCAGTGGGGGGCAGAGGGGCAGGGGACTGGGATGATGGGCATGGTGGTGGGGAGGTGGTAGAGAATGTGAGGGCAGAGTTCAGGGCAGGATGTGCAGGCCATCTCCAGGGGCTACGGTCACCCAGTTAGGAAATGAATGGCATCCTTTGCTATGATGCAGTGCACAACCTGCACACCCTCACGTGGCAGCCTGGCCAGAGGCAGATACACTCACTTCTCCATGGCCTCCATGGTGTTCTCCAGCAGCTCTCCAGATCCTGTGGGGGGCACTGGAGTGGGCCCCTGGGGCTTGGGGTCTAGGGGCCTGGCCCGACTTCATTACCCACATTCCCTCTCTGGGCTCCGTCCTCCCTCTGGCCTCACCTCCCCAGCCGCCCAGGCTGCACCAGCCTCTTCTTCCTTGTCCATGCCCTGCCCTGCCACCTCGCTTTCCTCCTCTCTTGGTCTCTGCCCTGTTTCTAGCATCCACCCCTTGGACCTGCCCCTCTCTGCTGTCCACTTTGGCGCCTGTTCTCACCCCCACCCAGCTCACCTCCTCGGTGGGCTCCCAGGCGGACGCGGAAGTTGGGAGCCTGGGGCGTGTGCAGCAGGTGAGGCCGGCGCAGGAAGAAGATGGAGAGCATGGCATAGCTGCCCAGGGCGGGGAGGGCATAGTACAGGAAAAGGCTCATGACTGCACTCCTGCAGAAGCTCCCACAGCCGCACGCTCTGCCGTCCAGGGACTCTGCTGCCTGCCTAGCTGGTGTGGGCCGGCTCTACTACTGGCCACCGCCACGCCCCTGGGACCTGCTGAGCCTGCCGCTGGGCTGGCTTGGAGCCAGGCTGCAGGGTTCGGCTGAAGCTAGGGTAGTATCAGGAGATGAGGCAAGCAGCCCTGACCCTCATATCCCTGGGCCCTTCCCAGACCCCAGCACCCACCCTGTCCTGGCCACATGAGGGGAGTAAAAACCACCCAGGACTGTTAACACCTCTCCCTCCCACTGGCTCTTGGTGGCCAGGGCATCCAACATGCCAGTTCTGTTCCCTTCTCATTTCAGAGGTTCCAGGGTATGTAGGGTGCCCCTGAGTCACCCCGAATCACCCCCAGCCAGTTAGACAGGAAGCCATTAGCAAGAGGACAGGACAGTGACTAAGGGGAAAATTGATCCCCTTCTTTCCAGGAGTCTGGAGCTCCTCAGAGGCCCCTCCCCAGCCCTGGGCAGTGGGAGTGAAGGGCACCAGGCCCTGGAAAGCCCGAGCCAAGCAGCAGCGGGAGTGCTGGAGTCCGTCTTCAGAGCCGCACAGGGCAGGGCGGGTCGTCGCAAACACAGACAGAGCCAGGGTCAGCCATAGACACATCTCTATATTTATATATTAGACGGGCCAAGGAGGTGGTGGGGGTGCTGGGCTCTCCACGCCCCCCCAGCTCCACTCTGCTCACCACACACAGAAGCAGTGAGGGCAGTCAAAGTGGCAGCTTCGACGGGAAGGGGATTGAGCTTGGCCTGGCTACGAGGGGATGCTAGCCCTTGAGACTAAGGAATGTTCCTTCAGGGAAACTAGGGAGGGGTTTGAATGAGATGAGGGGGCAGGCCTGGCCCTGAGTTCTACTCAATGCCCCCCACCCTCCACCCCTGCCCCTCAGCAGGTCGGGCAGCCAGAGCCCTTCCATTCCAGAACTGCAGAGACTGGGACGATGGGGAAGGGAAGGACACAGCAGCAGCAGCGGGAAAGTGAACTGGAGCCACCTGAGCCTCCGAGGCCCTGTGGGGAGGGCGGGTTGGGGGGAGGCCTTGGCCTGCCTGAAGCTGGAGGCCTGAGCAAAGGAGAGAGGTGGCCAGGCCCATGTTCCACCCCGGCTGGGCTGCCAAGGTCTGAGCTGGGCACAGTGTCCATTTTCTAACAGTCCGGCGGGAGAGGGGCAGGAGGGAGGCAGCTCCTAAAGAGAGAAGCAGGCAGGAGAGGAGTCATCAGCACCCTCGGGCAGACCCGATGGAGCCCTGACATCACCCTCACAGCTGGGCAGGCTGGGTCTCAGTTTTCTTATCTGTAAATGGAGATAATAATAGTACCTAGCTCGAGGTACTGCTGTAAGATTAAAAGAATTAATACATGTAAACCTCTTAGAACAATGCTTAGGGCTTTATGCTTTCATTATTAGAACTGTCTCCGCTGGGCGTGGTGGCTCATGCCTGTAATCCCAGCACTTTGAGAAGCCGAGGTGGGTGGGTCACTTGAGCCCAGGAGTTGGAGACTGGCTTGGGCAAATAGTAAGACCCCAACTTTAAAAAAAAAAAAAATTAGCCAGTCGGAAAGGCTTATCCAGCTACCTGGGAGGATCCCTTGCGCCCAGGAATTTGAGGCTGCAGTGAGCTATGATTGTGCCACTGCATTCCAGCCTGGGCAACAGAGTGAGACACTGTCTCAAAAAAAAAAAACAAAAACAAACAAAAAAAGATAAATAAAACTGTTTCCAGGAAACTGAGGCACAGAGAGGCGAGGTGCCTTGCCTAATATCACACAGCACTTACTAAGTGGCACAGCTGGAGTCTGAGCCCAGGTGTGCTGCCTTCTTCCTATTAGGCCACATCTGGCCAGAGACAGGAAGAGACCGGAGGAGGCAGTGTGGGTGGGGGCAGGCCCAACGGGGTCCCACAGCTATGTGAACTGCTGACCTGGCAGCAGGTGTGAGGAGGCCTGGCAATCTGGGTCAGACTGGGTGATGCTGGGCCCCTCCCAAAGCAATCATGGCTCCACCTGCTTCTGCCACACCCAGAGCTGAGGCCTGGCTCAGGTCCTCACCTGGGTGACAGGGGCCCTCAGTAACCTCTTGCCTCCTTGCTAGTTCTGTTCCCAGAAGGAGATTAGAATGGCTCCTGGGGCTGGAGGATGCAAGGTGTTGACAAGTGGAGACATTTGGGGTTGGAGTGCTGGGTGGGCCATGAGTCTGGGTAGTCCTGGGCACTTTTTTCTTTTTTTGAGACAGAGTCTCACTGTTGCCCAGGCTGGAGTGCAGTGGTGCAACCTGTGCCTTCCGGGTTCAAGAAATCCTCCCAACCACAGCCTCCTGAGTAGCTTGGTCTTATAGGCATGCGCCACCATGCCTGGCTAATTTTTCTATTTTTAGTAGAGACAGGGTTTCACTATGTTGGCCAGGCTGGTCTCAAACTCCTGACCTCAGGTGACCCACCCGCCTCAGCCTCCCAAAGTGTTGGATTACAGGAGTGAGCCACCGCACCCAGCTAATTTTTGTATTTTGAGTAGTTTTTGTATTTTTGTGTGTAATTTTTGTATTTTTTGTAATTTTTCTATGTTTAGTAGTTCCACCATGTTGGCCAGGCTGGTCTTGAACTTCTGACCTCGGGTGATCCACTCGTCTTAGTCTGTCTCCCAAAGTGCTGGGATTCCAGGCATGAGCCACCACGCCCAGCTCCCTGGGCACCTCTGATGTCACCAGACACATGGACCATGGGTGCGGGGCAAGCTTGCAGCTTTAGAAAGAGATAGAGATAGAGATAGAGATAGTTGTCGGTGTGGATATAGAGATAGAGATCTATATTTAGTATCAGTGTGTCTGTGTGCGGGCCATGGGGACGCTCACCAGGCCCCAGGGCACAGGATGTCTGTCTAGGTTAGGGGGCCTCCAGCGCTCCAGGCTGGAAGCGTGCTGTCTCCTGGAAGATGAGCTCCTTCAGCCGCTCCTTGGGTAGGTCATCCAGCTCCATGTCGAAGGTGAAGGGCTCCTCGGCCACTGGCTGGGGTGGCAGAGATGGCAAGGCTCAGGCCCAGTGTGGGGGATGCCCACTCGCTCCCCTGCCCCCAGCCCCGCTGCTGCTAGGCGCTGGCCCACCTCATCCGTTGGATCATAGTACTGCTCCAGGTAGGGGTGGGCCAGTGCTTCCTCTACTGTGATCCGTTTGTTGGGGTTAAAGGTTAACATCCGGTCCAGCAGGTCAAGGGCTATGGAAGGGCAGGAGTCAGGGGTCACAGGGAAGACTGGAGGAGCTCCCAGAAGCATTTCTTTGCCCAGGGCCTGTCTCCTCCGGTGGCTGCTGGGCTCACGCACCCTCCACGGATCCCAGGGTTTATCCCACACCCACCCCGATGTCTCTCATACCTTTGGAGTCTGACTTGGGGAAAAGCTTGGCCCAGGCCACCTTGGTCTTGGCGGGCAGAGACTGTAGGTAGTTTCGGGCTTTCATGTTGATGATACAATTCAGGTCCTCCTGGGATGGGGAGCCCAGGATGCCTGTGGATAAGGAGGTGACTTGGTAAATGATCACCTCCTCCTCCTTTCTGGGAACAGAACAGGCAACAGAGCAAGAAAAAGACCCCCCAGCCCAGCAACCCATGCCAATCTCTCAGTTACCTCTTAGTCATTAGCATGGTGGTGCAAAGCAAGGGGGCTGGGTTCAGGCAAACCGAGGCTCAAATCCTAGGTCTGGTGCCTCCTTAGGTGCGGGACTTAGCCTTGCTTTTCCCATTTATCCAGTGGAGATAATATCTATACCTCATTGAGGTACTATGAGATGCTGGAGGTGCCCCATATGTGGTAATGATATCCCTGACTCGGACTCTCAAGAAATCTCACCTAGGAAAAGCTAATTATCCCCCACTCAGTTAGCCGGGACTCCCTCACCCAGAATGTGGTTGAGCTGATCCAGGTAGTGCTTGCCAGGGAAGATGGGCCGGTTGGAGAGCATCTCAGCCAGAATGCAGCCCACAGACCAGATGTCGATGGATTTGGTATAGCCCTGGGAGAAAGGAGGAAGTGATGGGCTCCCGGGACAGCCTCAACAGGGTCCTGCAGTCTGCGCCAGGCCACCACCCCAAGCTAGATCCAACACCAGGCAGAAGGCAGAGGCCTGGAGGGCTCCACTCTCAGCTTCCCTGCAGAGTCCAAGGCCCAGAGGGTGGAATGGGGGTCAGTGCCTGGCTCAGAGGTAGCTCCAGGGCTTCCTGGGACCTGGTCCCTTCCCTTCAGGAGCGGGCAGCCCCTCGTACCTTGGAGTTCAGCATGATCTCCGGGGCCCGGTACCAGCGTGTAGCCACATACTCCGTCAGGAAGCCTGTGTGGTCGTGCTCAGGATCGGCAATCCGGGCCAGGCCGAAATCGCAGATCTGGAATCAGACCCAGCTTTGCTAAGCTCGGCGCTCAAGGCCTCTGCAGCCCAAGCAGTCACTCCCCCTTGTCTTTGCTTCTGCTGTCCCCCTGGCTTGCAGTGTTCTCCTGCTCATGGCTTCCACTGGTCACCTGGAAGCCCCAGACCCTGGGGGAGGAGGAGACAGGTGCCCAACCCTCTGACCTTAAGGTCGCAGGTGGTGTTGATGAGCAGGTTGGAGGGCTTTAGATCCCGGTGGAGGACATTGGCGGAGTGGATGTACTTCAGGCCCCGCAGGATCTGGTAGAGGAAGTAGCAGATGTGGTCATTGCTCAGCTGCTGGCTTTTAAGCAACTTGTACAGATCAGTCTCCATCAGGTCCTGCACAATGTAGCTAAGGATGGTTCCGGAGACCCCCGGGCAAGGGGCAGCGGGAGGCACTTGGTTAAGGAAAACAGGCTCTGAAGGCAAGGCTGCACACCTCCTCCAGCCAGGGCCCCTGGGGCTCAATAGAACTTCCAACCTGCATCGCCAGCTGGGCAAGCTGCCGTCATCACCCAGCAGCAGGGCTCTGAGCCTCTGTCGCATCGCAGCTGCTGAGCCTGAGCAAAAGGCTTCATTTCTGTGGCCTCAGTTTCTCTACCAGGGAAATGGGGATACTAATAAACTGTGAGAGCCAGAAGAACTTCACAGTTAAGAGCAGCAACTGGGGCTGGGTGCAGTGGCTCACGCCTCTAATCCCAGTACTTTGGGAGGCTGAGGCGGGAGGATTGCTTGAGGCCAGGAGTTTGAGACCAGCCTGGGCAACATGGCACAACCCCGTCTCTACTAAAAATTCCAAAATTAACTGGGCGCGGTGGCATGTGCCTGTAATCCCAGCTACTCAGGAGGCTGAGGCACAAGAATCGCTTGAACTCGGGAGGCGGGAGTTGCAATGAGCCAAGATCTTGCCATTGCACTCCAGCCTGGACGACAGGGCGAGACTCTGCCTCAAAAACAAACTAATTAATTTTAAAAACTAAAACAAAAAAAAAACTACAAAAAGAACAGCCACTCTGGAGTTAACCCACGGATGTGTGAAATCCTCTCTCTACTACTCACTGGCTTTAAGATCTCAACTTGTCTGTGCCCCAACTTTCTCACCTAGTGTGTCGGGAAATAATGCTTTTTGTTTGCTTATTTGCTTTTTTCTTTTTGTGAGATGGACTCCTGCTATATTGCTCAGGCAGGTCTTGAACTCCTCGGTTCAAGAGTTCCTTCTGCCTCGGCCTCCCAAAGTGCTGGAAATTACAGGTGCAAGCATGAAATAATGGTTCTTTTGAGGGTGGTTGTGAAGACTAGATGAGGTGGCACATGTAAAGGTGTCAGCCCAGTGCCTGGCAAGCTGTGAGTGCTAAAGAAACATGAACTATTATTACTAATATCAATGCCTGAGTCACATGGACATCGAGGGAGTTAAATGAGATAATGTATGAACACCATCTGGCATGCAATACATGTTTGCTTAAAAATAAATGCCTGCCTTATGGGAATGGTTTGTGCAAGAAAAAACGAGACACTCCCAACAGCACACTCCCACTCAAAGAAGAGTGCTTGGCCATACCTCAGAAGATGGAGGAGTAAAATGTCTTTTTCTATTTGAAGCTGAAACAAAGACTGTGAGTAAATAAATAAATAAATAAATCCACAAATGCCGTTTGGCTTGTCTCTGGAAAAAGAAGTCAGGGCTATCTTTTAGAATCTGCCTTGAGGCCAGGCGCGGGGGGCTCACGCCTGTAATCCAGCACTTTGGGAGGCCAAGGTGGGTTGGTGATCTGAGGTCAGGAGTTCGAGGCCAGCCTGCCAACATGGTGAAATCTCTACTAAAAATACAAAATTAGCCAGGTGTGGTGGTGTGCACCTGTAGTCCCAGCTACTTGGAAGGCTGAGGCAGAATTGCTTGAACCTGGGAAGTGGAGGTTGCAGTGATCCGAGTTCTAGCCACTGCACTCCAGCCTGGGGATAAAAAAAAAAAAAAAAAAAACAAGAGTCTGCCTTGAAGGAGTCTTCAGAGAACATCTAGACCAGCCCTGCTGTTTTAGAGCTGGGTAGGCCCAGCGAGACGCAGTGACTTGCTTCAGATGACACAGCGAGCTGGGGGTGACTGGAGATTTCCTGTCCACAGTTTGTGGTGGGGGCTATAGACACCACAGTACAAATCCCCTCTCTTGGGTGGAGGGCTGGGACCGAGAGTGATTGGGTGGGGCAGGGAAGAGGTGACAGGTGTCACAAGTTGCTAACAAAAGAGGCAGGCAGGAAGTGGACAGCAAACCAGGAAAGCAATATCAGGGGAGGACGACCAAGGCTAGGCTGTCCCCTCCCTGGGCAAAGTGCAAGTCCACAGGTGATCAGGGTGCTGCTTGGAGTGAGAAGTCCTAGAGGAAGGACAAGCTCCCATCTGGGGGAGGGGAGGAGGAGACAGCAACAGAAACACTTGATTTTAGGTTTTCTGGGCCTTAGCTTCCTCATTTTTTTTTTTTTTAAGACAGGGTCATGCTCTGTCCCCCAGGCTGGAGTACAGTAGCACAATCACAGCCCACTGCAGCCTCTAACTCCTGAGCTCAAGCCATCCTCCTGCCTCAGCCTCCCAAGTAGCTGGGACTACAGTCGTGCACCACCAAACCTGGTTCATTTTTAAATTTTTTGTAGAGATGGGGTCTCACTGTGCTGCCCAGGCTGGTCTTGAACTCCTGGTCTCTAGCAATCTTCCAGTCTTGGCCTCCCAAAGTGTTGGGACTACAGACGTGAGCCACTGCGTTCCACCCCTCATCTTTGAAATGGAGCTGAAAAACCCATCTCATAGGGTAGTTGGAAGGTGTAATAGCAAAAAAAATAAATAAAGCATTGAGCATATATAGTACCTGACCCACAGTAGGCCCTCAAGAAAGGTAGTTTTTTTGTGTTTTTTTGAGACAGAGTCTTGCTGTCACCCAGTCTGGGATGTAATGGCGTGATCTTGGCTCACTGCAACCTCCGCCTCCTGAGTTCAAGTGATTCTCCTACCCTTGTCTCCAGAGTAACTGGCCCGGCTATTTTTTTTGTTTGTTTGTATTTTTAGTAGAGATGGGGTTTTACCATGTTACCATGTTGGCCAGGCTGGTCTCCAACTCCTGACCTCAAGTAATCCACCCGCCTCGGCCTCCCAAAGTGCTGGGATTACAGGTGTGAGCCACTGCACCCAGCCGACAGCTTTCTTTCTCCCTGTCTCCCTTCCAGTCTGGGGAAGGAGAAAAGAGAGGAAAGAATCATCCATTTGTTAACAAGAAGTGACTGTGGGCCGTGGCTGGGTCATGTCTCAGGACTGCAAATGTCAGAAGACAACACTCCCATAGAGACCATCCTGCCCAGCTCTCCCCCTGGGGCACAGAGCAGAGAAGCGACTTGCTCAAGGCCATACTGCCCAGCTGCCACAGGCCTGGATTCATCAGAGGCCTCCAAGTCCTGTTACACTGTGGCCTCTCCTCTGCAGGAAAGTTTATTTTACTGGGGTTTTTTTTGGAGGGTGGTGGGGAAGATGGAAACAGAAAGCAAGTGATGGTTCCCCAGCCCAGCTCAGAGGCCGTGAAGGCCAAGGTGAAGGATACACATCCCTCATGGCTTCCAGGGTGGATGCCCGAAGAATGTCTCGGATGCCGATGACATTCTCATGGCGAAAGCGCAGCAGGATCTGGATCTCCCGGAGCGTGCGCTGGCAGTAGGTCTGATGCTCAAAGGGGCTGATCTTCTTGATGGCCACTCGAGTCTTGCACACGTGGTCATAGGCCGAGCTGAGGGGACCAGAGAGAGGTTGCTACTGTGGCCTTACAAAGTGGGAGTCCAGGCCTGGTGGCCCCACCCAGGCCTTGGCGGGGAGGGGAGGGAGCAGGAGCTGGCTCTGGCCAATCCATAAACAATGCTGGTTCCTTCCTGCTGTGGAGGCCTGGGATCTCCAGAGAGAAAGCTGGGGATCAGCCAGGCGCCCCTTCGGTGACTTTACAAACAGAGGAAGAGACCGGCCGCTCACTGACTTCCCCTCTCCTCAAGCCCCTTCCATTCTAGCGGCCCTGAACCCTTCGCCCCACTTCCCGGGAAAGGCTCCTTAACCCAAGACAGGTCCAGGGGTGCAGATGCTGGGGCCACACCATGGGGCAAATACGGTGGGAAAGCGGCAGCCAGGGGAGGGGCAGGAGGGAATGGACAGGGCAGGGGCGGATCCCAGAGTGAGGGACCCAGGCAGCCGGGCTGTCCCAGAGCACACGGAGGGACGGGGGGCACTCACAGACCCCTCCCAAAATATGCAGGTGGCACTCCTGGCCCCCTCATCCCTCACTGAGCCCTTGGTGGTGGCGGGAAGGGGGGGCCAAAGCCCTGCCCCACCCTGATCTCTGTTCTTCTCCCCCAGGCTTTCTAGCACTCACAGGGAATCCAAGACACCCTTTCCCCCAGAACGACCCTCCATTGCCCCTTCACTAAGGATGTCGCCTCCCAGAGAGTACTCATCCTCTGGGCCTCGCCCCGTGTCTCTAGGGTCCCCGCGATCCCCCACATGCACTCAGATGCCCCTCCCGTCATTACGGAGTGGTGGACTCAAAGCTCCAAGCCCCCTCCCCTGAGGACGTAGGCAGCGCCCCCTCCCCCAGAAAGCATTCAGGGGCCCCCTCCCTGGGACGCTCCCGATCATCCCGAGTCCCCTGCCTCCCCGGGACGCTCCGCTTCTCCACGTCCCGGAAAGCGCTCGGCGCCTCCCCCTCCTCTCCCGCGAAGCCCCCTCCCCCGAGGGCGCCCCCTCCCCCGGAACGCCCCCTCACCTGACCATGCCGTAAGCGCCCTCGCCGATGTACTGCAGCTGCGTGTAGCGCGGGCCCACGTCGAACGGCTGCCCTTTCACCATTTCCACTTCCCCCGGGACCCCCGGGCCGACCCCCTCGGCTCTCCGGGGCTCCCCGCCCCCGCCCCCCTGAGCCGCCGCCGCCGCCGCCGCCGCCGCCGCCATCTCCACTCCTCCCCTCCCGCCGCCCTCCTCCCCCCAGCGGCCCCGCCCGAGGCCCCGCCCCTTCCCGCCCGCCTGTCACCCGCGCGGCCGCGCGCGCCAGGCCCCGCCCCCTTCCCCGCCCCACCCCGCGCGTCCCCGGCCCCAGGCGGGCCCGGGGCCGTCACGTGAGCCGCCCTGCGCGCGCCCGCCCTTCCAGCCCCAGGTGCCGGGGCCTTGGATCCCTGCGGACTCCTTGGCCTGGAGGCCATGGGGAGGCTCGGCAGCGCCGCCTCGGAGACTGTCTTCACCCTCTCCTCGATGATGAAGCAGCCAGCGCGTGACCTCCCAGAGCCAGCTAGCCAATGTGTGCGGGAGCCCACCAGAACCCGGGCCCAGGATAACCCTAGATCAAAAAAATGTTCGAATAAATGAATCAAATTTTACAGATCTGGAATCTGAGAGTTGGGTTAACTAACTTGGGTAAGGTCCCTAGTAATGACAGAGCTGAGACTCAAAATGATGTCTTTTGACACAGAGGCTCTTTATAATTCCATGCCTCTCAAAATCCTAGACTGTTTTTTTCTTTTAGAGACAGGGTCTCGCTCTGTCGTCCAGGCTGGAGTGCAGTGGTGCAGTCATAGCTCACTGCAGCCTCAACCTTCTTGGGGTCAAGCGATCCTCCAACCTCAGCCTCCCGAAGAGCTGGGACTACAAGTGCATGACACCATGCCCTGCTAATTTAAAAAAAATTTTTGGGTCGGGCACGGTGGCTCACGCCTGTAATCCCAGCACTTTGGGAGGCCAAGTTGGGCGGATAACTTGAGGTCAGGAGTTTCAGACCAGCCTGGCCAACGTGGTGAAACCCCGTGTCTACTAAACATACAAAAATTACTGGGGCCTGGTAGTGGGCGCCCGTAATCCCAGCTACTCGGGAGGTGGAGGCAGGAGAATTGCTTGAACCCAGGAGGCAGAGTTTGCAGCAGTGAGCCAAGATCGCCCACTACACTCCAGCCTGGGTGACAGAGCAAGACTCCATCTCAAAAAAAAAAAAAGAAAGGAAAACAGAAAATATATGTTTTTTTTGTGTGTGTAGAGACTGGGTCTTGCTATGTTGCCCAGGCTGATCTGAAACTACTGGCTTCAAGGGATCCTCCCACCTTGGCCTCCCAAAGCTCTGGGATCACACCTGTCCATCTCAGACTATTACAACTGAAGAAAGGGCCCTCGGAGACCATCCAGTCCATCCCTCTCATTTCACAGCGAAGATGTGAGCTGCAAGCTTCAGAAAAACACACAGCTCCCAGGCTTCAGTAAGTAATCATGTTGTGGGTTTTTTTTTTTTTTTTTTTTTTTTTTTTTGTCCCTGAGAAGCTGGGAGTAGGTCCTTGGATGCATTACAGATCAAGAGACAAAATGGAACAGTAATTATGATTCTGAAATTGCTTATAATTAGATCCACAGCCAGGCAGTCTCACTCAGATTAATGAGACTGAGTTTCTGATTCCCAGTAGCCCGTAGGTCAGTGAAGGTTCAAGAGGTGCTAATTAGATCAATGAGTTTTTTTAGTTATTCATTTGATAAATCATTGCATGGCCCTGTTTGCAAAGTTCTGAGCTAGGTACTGGGGCTGATAAAGGATTACTGCGTAGTATGAATCTGTGTTTAAGAGCAAGAACACCCTGGAGCCTGATTGCCTGGGATAGAATCTCATCTTTCAAGTTCAAGTTGAATGATGAGGAATAAGAAAAAGAAGAAAATATGAATCACATCTTTGCCACCCACTTGTGTTACCCTGGGCAAATTACCTACTGACCTAACAGAGGCATCCACTCTATTGAAGAGATAAAATATATAAATCAGTTTAGATCCCAGTGCAGTGACTCACTTTCAGTGCTCTGTCTGGGAGGCCGAGGCAGGAGGATCACTTGAGCCCAGGAATTGGAGTCTGCAGTGAGCTATGATTGCACCACTGCACTCCAGCCAGGGTGATAGAGTGAGAAATCTGTCTCTACTCCATTTTTTCCCTCCCTTTTAATAATGTTGATACCTTGTCTTTAAAATAATAAATACACAGGCCAGGGGTGGTGGCTCACACTGGTAACCCCAGCACTTTGAGAGTCCGAAGCAGGAGGATCCCTTGAGACCAGGAGTTTGAGACTACCCTGGGCTACATAGGAAGACTCCGTCTCTGCAAAAAAAAAAGACAAAAATTAGCTGTGCATGGTGGTGCGTGCCTGTGGTCCTGGCTACTCCAGAAGTAGGAGACTTGCTTGAGCCCAGGAGGTCAAGGCTGCTGTGAGCTACGATTGCGCCACAGCACTTCAGCCTGGGCAACAGAGGGAGACACTGTCTCTATGATAAAAAAATTTAAAAAGTAAAAGTAGGCTGAGTGCGGTGGCTCACGCCTGTAATCCCAGCCCTTTAGGAGGCCGAGGCAGGTGGATCACAAGGTCAGGAATTCAAGATCAGCCTGGCCAACACGGTGAAACCCTGTCTCTACTAAAAATACAAAAATTAGCTGGGCATGGTAGCGCATGCCTGTAATCCCAGCTACTCGGGAGGCTGAGGCAGGAGAATTGCTTGAACCCGGACCTGGGAGGAGGAGGTTGCAGTGAGCCAAGATTGCGCCACTGCACTCCAGCCTGGGCTACAGAGCAAGAATCTGTCTCGAAAAGAAAAGAAAAGAAAAGAAAAAAGAGAAGAGAAGAGAAGAGAAGAGAAGAAAAGAAAAAAGTCGGTTGCAGTGGCTCATGCCTGTAATCCCAGCACTTTGGGAGGCCGAGGCAGGCGGATCACCTGAGGTCGGGAGTTCGTGACCAGTCTGACCAACATGGTGAAACCCCGTCTCTACTAAAAATACAAAAATTAGTCAGGTGTTGGTGACATGTGCCTGTAATCCCAGCTACTTGAGAGGCTGAGGCAGGAGAATCGCTTGAACCTGGGAGGCAGAGGTTGCAGTGAGCTGAGATCATGCCGCTGCACTCCAGCCTGGGCAACAGAGCATAACTCCGTCTCAAAAGCAAGAAACAAACAAACAAACAAAAAAAAACAAAAATGAGAAAAGAAAAAGAAGGGTTGCAGAAGGTCAGGACTGAAGAAAGCCATGATGGAGAAGGATCTGGGTGAGCCGAGGCATAGAGGCAAAGCATGACTTGTCTGGCGTGGCTGCAGTAAAAAAATGATGGGGGTTCAGGCTGGAGAGGTAGATTGGGCCAGATTGAGGAAGGCTCTGGATTCCGGCAAGGAGTTTGGATGTTACTCAGTAAGCAGAAAAAGCCCTGGAGGGACTTTCGCCAGATCATTTTGCAGCTGCGGGAGAATATAGTGACTCAGAGAAAACACCATGGAGTTCAGCACGGAGCCAGGTTTGCTGAGTGGGAGTGAGTTTCCCGGCACAGGAAAGGCTGGTGTATCAGAGCGGCAGGCTGCCACCTCCTGCTGCTGGAAGCTTGGAGTGTGACCGAGACTCCCCTCTAGTGACTGTGGTTGGCATTTCCTTGGAGGACAGGGCTGGGATTTTCTTTCTTTTCTTTCTTTCTTTCTCTCTCTCTGTCTCTCTTTCCTTCCTTCCTTCCTTCCTCCCTCCCTCCCTCCCTTCCTTCCTTCCTTCCTTCCTTTTTCTTTCTCTCCTTTCTTTCCTTTCTTCTTTCTTTTTCTCGTCACCCAGGCTGGAGTGCAATGGCAAGATCATGGCTCACTGCAGGCTCCAACTCAGGCTCAAGTGATCCTCCCACCTCAGCCTCCTGAGTTGCTGGGATTATAGGCACACACCACCATGCCTAGCTGATTTTTTTTTTCTTTGAGATAGTAGCCTTGCTCTGTTGCCGAGGCTGGAGTGCAGTGGTGCAATCTCAGCTCACTGTGACCTCTACCTCCCAGGTTCAAGCGATTCTCCTGCCTCAGCCTTCCAAGTAGCTGGGATTACAGGCACGCGCCACCATGCCTGGCTAATTTTTGTATGTTTAGTAGAGGCGGGGTTTCACCATGTTGGCCAGGCAGGTCTTGAACTCCTGACCTGAAGTGATCTGCCCACCTTAGCCTCCCAAAGTGCTGGGATTACAGGTGTGAGCCACTGTGCCTGGCTTAGCTAATTTTTAGAATTTTTGTAGCGATGAGGTATAGCTAATAATGTTGTCCAATCGGGTCTCAAATTTCTAGGCTCAAGTGATCCTCTCATCTCGGCCTTTCAGAGTGCTAGGATTACAGGCATAAGGCACTTCAGCTGGCCCCAGATAAAATCTTAAACCAGTTCTTATCTTTTTGTGATTTTCAAGGTCTGGCACTTTTTTTTTTTTCTTTTTTGAAGACAGTGTCATGCCTGGTTGCCCAAGCTGGAGTGCAGTGGTGCAGACATGGCTCACTGCAGCCTCTACCTCCCAGGCTCAAATGATCCTCCCACCTCAGCCTCCTGAATAGCTGGGACCATAAGCGTGTATCACCAGGCTCAGCTAATTTTGGTATTTTTTGTTGAGATAGGGTTTCACCATGTTGCCCAGGCTGGTCTCAAGTGATCCGCCCACCTTGGCCTCCCAAAGTGCTGGGATTACAGGCGTGAGCCACTATGCCCGGCCTGAAATGTTCTTTAGTCTTCTTATTATTAGTAGTAGCATTTTGATCTTTTATGACCTTGGACTTCTGAAGATTACGAGTCAGTTATTTTGTAGAATATCCGTCAGTTTGGGTTTGTCTGATGTTTCCTTGTGATTGTCATGTCACTTTACCTTTACTGTTGTATTGTATTGTTACGATTGTATTAACTTACCTTTCTTTCTTTTTCTCTCCCCTCCCTCCCTCCTTTCCCTCCGGACTTCCTTCCCGCCCGCCGTCCCGTGGCGGGCCGGCGGCGGGCCGGCGGGGCGGCGCGGGGGGGCGCGGGGGGGGGGGGGGGGGGGG
>CAUYLG010003465.1:0-33660 GCA_963573385.1 Cacajao melanocephalus
AGGAGGATGTAGAATTAAGGGAAATTTTCTTTTTTTTCTTTTCTTTTTTTTTTTTTTTTGAGACAGAGTATCAATCTGTCTCCCAGGCTGGATTTCACTGGCATGATAACAGCTCACTGCAACATCTGCCTCCCAGGTTCAAGCAATTCTCCAACCTCAGCCTCCTGGGAAGCTGGGATTACAGGTGTGCACCATTCCCAGCTAATTTTTTTTTTTTTTTTTTTACTAGATACAGGGTTTCACCATGTTGGTCAGGCTGGTCTCAAACTCCTGACCTCGTGATCCACCTGCCTCTGCCTCTCAAAGTGCTGGGATTACAGGTGTGAGCCACCACGCCCGGCCTGGTTCTTTTTTTTTTTTTTTTAATACTTATGATAAGATCCTGTTAATGCATTAATAAGACCTTCTACATTATTCTGTGGGGAAAGGATGAGGAAGATATGGCATAATAGCCTGCATATAAATAAACCGGAGTCCTTTGATAACGTCACTGCCATCTCTTTCCTCCCCTCTTCCCCAAGTTGGGTTGGTAGGAACTCCTGAAAGCGCAACCCTGTTATTCCAAAGTGTCACACTTAAAAAAATACCAGATCTGCTGGGTCTCTGCTCTTTCTTTTCAACCAGCTAGACCAAAACAAAGTAAGGTGAAGTAAGAAGTTATCTGATGAATGTTCAGAGGCTTTTTATTAAATACTGAAGTATGAATTACCAGTAGGGAATTATTTTGCACATTATTCTTTCACCAAAATAGCATAAAGGAAGAAAAGATGAAATGAAAAGGATGAAAACCAGGGAGACAAGGGCTGTGCTTCCTTTCCCTTCCTGTGAGAAGACAAAACAATGTGATGATTTCTGTTCTGGGGGTTTTGTTGTTGTTGATTATGATACTTTGTGAAAAAAATGGAATCTTGAACTTTCTAGGACTGAATGAAAACCTGGGAATTAATGAATTTAAACATCTCTCCTTACAATGCCTGGAATATACTAATGTTCTAACAATGTTAACCATACAATTGTAACAGTCTTACAATAATTATTCAGTTTTATAGAATAAGTCTCTAAAAGTAATCAATTCCATTTACAAATACCTAAAGATCTTAAAAGACATTTATGAATTTTAAATATTCAGTATTTGTGTGAATTACATCAATTGCCTATGCCAGAAAATATAATACCCTGACAAGCAGACAACCTTTCCCAGATATTTGCATCACCTTTGAAAACTTATTTACGTACACACTGGGCTGTAGCAAATGTATCAATCTAGCAAAATCTCATACTGTTGATCTATTTAATAAAATTGTATTACATGCTTCAAAATATGGTTACATTTTAATTTGTAATCACAAGGGTAATTTACCAGACCCTAAAGTCATCCTAGTCTCTTAAATATAACAAACAGTTGAAACACAAAACACACAGAGATTGTCCGAACAATAAACATTTTTATCCACAAAGCTAAAAGTGTTAGGGCTCTAACTTTGATTACTCTCATTTATTTCTGTTCACTTTCTCTTATTTCTGACAGATTTTTCTTCCTTGCCATCTCAACCATCCTTCTAAAATTCTTTCCCTGTTATGTTGTGTTGGACAACACTTGTGGTATTTTTCCGGGGCTCTAGAAGAAGATCTAGATGCTATCTTCTTCATAACCCATTCTCTGCTGGAACATTACATTTTTCTCCACACTGTTTCGGTAGTTTCCTACCTGCTTCAGTAGCTTCAGTGACTCTCTATCCCCAATTTATGGAGTCAAAATTCTGTATTCTCTGACTGACGTCATTGGACTGTCTTCTCTGCTAAATTCTTCACACATATTCTATGTTTCCTTCACACTGGACAAATGCATGGTGTCCGTATAGTCATACTCTTCCCCATCCATCCATCTGGTATTTGTTTAAGTAATGTTAACTGTTGTGACAAAGAGACCCCAAAGTATATAATGGCCCAAACACAGTAGAAGTTCATTTGTGGATCATATCATGGTGTTGACCACATGAACAGACCAACACAGAAGTTCTCATAGACCCTGGGTAGGTGCTTAAAGACCTTGGCTGGCAGAGAGGGTGCCATCTTCAACATGTGGCTTCCAAGGTAGCCCTGGAAGTTGTCTCTAGCCAGATAGACAGAAAACAAAAAGAGCTTGGAGGAAAAGGCAATAAGGAATTATATGAGCCACACCTGCCAGTAGTTATTACTTCCACTCACATACTTGGTCATGGAGACACACCACCCTGCAAGAGGACCTGCCCAGGATATGAGGAACAACTAGAGTTCTCTACTATGTCTTTCTTCGTCTTTGAATGCTTTCCCCCTCCTTGGCTATGCTGAACTCTGAACCATTACCTATGGTTTGGATCCAGTGCTAGACTTTCTTTAATTCTTGCTTGCTAACACCATTTATAAATGATCTTTTCATAGATAGATAGATACAGATAGATTCTTCATGTGTATATATACATATTTATATATGTGTGTATATATATATATATGCATGTATGTAAATCTATACACACACACACACCCCTGCAAACACACTATATCTCCTAAAGCTTGTAACTTATAAGGGTAGGGGATGGAAGTCATCCATCTCTGTCTTCCGCACGTTGCATAATATAGCAATGCGTACTGTTAACTATTTTGTAAATAGTTGCTGTGATGGTTAATGTTGTGTGTCAACTTGACTGGGCCACAGGGTGCCCTTTGCTTAAACATTATTCTGGTGACTGTGAGGGTGTTTCTGGATGAGAGGACCATTTAAATCTATAGACTGAGTAAAGAAGAGTGTCCTCCCCAATGTGGGTGGGCTTCATCCAACACACAAAGAATAGAACAAAAAAGCATTTGAAGGCCTGAATGGAAGAAAAGGTCAAGTAAGAGAGAATCTGTCTGACTGGGTTTGAGCTGGGGCATCAATATTTTCCTGGCTCAAACCCTAACTGAAACATAGGCTCTTTCTGAGTCTCAACTCTGCCTGCCTTTAGACTTGAACTATATCATTGGCTTTCCTGATCCTCAGGCCATTGGACTCAGACTACCATCAGCTCTCCTGGGTCTCTAGCTTGCCAAGTATGGGTGTTGAGACGGACAAATCCCAAGTTCCGTAATTATGTGTGTGTGTGTGTGTGTGTGTGTGTGTGTGTATGTGTGTAAACAAAGTTCATTGTGTGTGTGTAAACAAAGTTAATTGAGTAATATTGATGCTTTTTAAAAGTCAATGCACCAGTTTCTCTAGCCATAGTTACAGCTTTGAATTTACTCAGTTTTTTATACAGTAATCCCTGCTTATCCTGCAGAAGCAAACTAACCATGCCCTTATACAAAATGTTTTTCCTTTACTGTGTTGAATAGGAATGGTGACAGTGGGCATCCTTGTCTTGTTTCAGTGCTAACCAGAGCAATCATGCAAAAGAAAGAAATAAAAGGCATCCAAATAGGAAAATAAAAAGTCAAACTATCTCTCTTCATTGACAACATGATTTTATACCTAGAAAACCCTAAAGACTCTGCTAAAAGGCTCATAGATCTGATAAACAATTTCAGAAAAGTTTCAGGATATAAAATCAATGTACAAAAATCAGTAGCACTTCTCTTCAAAGATGTTTAAGTTGAGAGCCAAATCAAAATGCAATCCCATTAACAATAGCCACAAAAAATATGAAATACTTAAGAATACATGTACCTAAGGAGATTAAAAATATCTACAAGGAGAAACTACAAAACTCTGCTAAAGAAATAATATTTGACACACAAAAAAATGGAAAAACATTCCATGCTCATGGATTGGAAGAATCAGTATCATTAAAATGGCCATACTGCGTAAAGCAATCTACAGATTCAACGCTATTCCTAGTAAACTACCAATGTCATTTTTCATGAACTAGAAAAACTATGTTAAAATGCATATGGAACCAAAAAAAGAGCCTGAATAGCCACAACAATCTTAAGCAAAGCTAGAGGCATCACATTACCTGACTTCAAACTGTAAGGCTACAGTAACCAAAACACAGCATGGTACTGGTACAAAACAGATACACAGACAAATGCAACAGAATTGATAACCCAGAAATAAAGCTGCACACCTACAGCCATCTGATCTTCAACAAAATCAACAAGAATAAACAATGGAGTAAGACCCCCTATTAAATAAATGATTCTGGGATATGCAGAAAATTGAAACTGGACTCCTCCATTTTATCATATAAAAAATTAACTCAAGTTGTAGTAAAGATTTAGATGTAAATCCTTAAACTCTTAAGAATCCTAGAAGAAAACCTGGGAAACATTATTCTGGTCATCAGCCTTGGGAAAGAATTTATGGCTAAGCCCTCAAAAGCAACTGCAACAGAACCAAAAATTGACAAGTCAGACCTAATTAAACTAAAGAGTTTCTGCACATCAAAAGAAACTACCAACAGAATAAACCGACAACTGACAGGACGAGAGAAAAATAGGCAAATTACACATCTGACAAAAGTCTAATATTCAGAATCTATAAAGGAACTGAAACAACAAGCAAAAAAGAAATAACCCCATTTAAAAATGGGCAAAAGATATGAACAGACATTTCTCAAAAGAAGACATACAAGTGGCCAACGAACATGAAAAAGTGTTCCACGTCACTAATCATCATCAGAGAGAAATGCAAATCAAAACCACAAGGTGGTATCATCTCACATCAGTCAGAATGGCTATTATTATAAAGTTTAAAAAAAAAAACTGTGTTTTACTTATAGCTAAGTGAGAAAAGGCAAAGCTGTGGAGAGAAGGGGACACGTACATACTGTTGGTGGGAATGTAAATTAGTTCAGGCACTGCAGAAAGCAGTTTGGAGATTTTTCAAAGAATTTAAAACTGAACTACCATTCAACCCAGCAATCTCATTACTGGATACATATCCAAAAGAAATCAAATTGTTCTACCAAGAAGACACATGTACTCACATGTTCATCGCAGCACTATTCACAGTAACAAAGATAGAATCAACCTGAGTGCACATGAACAGTGGATTGGATAAAGAAAATGTGGTACAGATACACCATGGAATACTAGGCAGCCATAAAAAAAGAATGAAATCATGTGTTTTACAGCAACATGGATGTAGCTGGAGTCCATTATCCTAAGGGAATTAACACAGAAGCAGAAAACCAAATACTGCATGTTCTCACTTATAAGTAGAAGCTAAGCATTGAGTACTCATGGACATTAAAAATTATGATAACAGAAACTGAGGACTACTGTAGGGGAGTTGGGGAAAGGAGTGAAAAACTCACTATTGAGTGCTGTGTTCACTTAGTACCTGGGTGATGGGATCATTCATACCCCAAACCTCAGCATCACACAATATACCCAAGTAACAAACCTGTATATGTACCCCCTGAATCTAAAATAAATGTTGAAAAATATTTTTAAAAAATAAAGTTTTTTCCAACCTTCAGAGTATGTCATCAACTTTCTTCTCTGTGCTTACAAAGCATTTTATATGCCTTAAGGATATACATTATTTTACATTTTATGGAATTCTTACTGTCAATCATAACATGGTAACACCTATGACATTGTGATGCCACAGCTGTTCCCAGAAAGTTTCTTATTTGGTGGTACATGATAACTGTGCATCTGACAACCAATGGCATCTTAGTTTTGACTAAATATAGAAGCTTACACTTTGGTTTCTGCAGAAGGTGAGTGTGGTAGATAGAATAATATTCCACTTAATGATGATCCTAATCATCTTTTCCCAGATAACCCCCCAGAATCCTCAGAATATGTGTACAAGAAAAAATGAGAGTTTGCCAATGTTATTAATATCCTTGAGATGGAGAGAAAAATCCTGGATTCTTCATTTGTTATGATCTAATCACATGATTTTTTAAAATCAGGAACCTTTTCTGGCTGTAGTCAGAAAAGAGACACAACCACAGGAAGAAGGGTGGGAGAAATAGAACATTGAAGCGTTTCAATATGGAGAAATGAGTTCATGAGCCAAGGAATGCAGATGGCCTCTAGAAGCTGAAATGGAAGGAAACACAGACTCTCCCCTAAAAGCCTCCAGAAGTAATGGAGTCTTGCTGACACCTTAGTCTTGGCTCAGAGATACCTGTGCTAGACTTGTGACCTCCAGACCTAAAAGATTTAAAATGTGTGTGTTATTTTATGCAGCTATGTGTATGGCAATTAGTTATGACAGTGATGGAAAACAAACACAGTGACATCTCATTAATTAATTAACTCAGAAAACAGTTTTGAGTGTCAGAGAAATGAGACAGGATACCAACTCATTTAATTATGTAGCATAGCAGGTATTAAAATGGAAATATGGCAAAAAATGCCATGGGATCCAGAAAATAGAGTAATAGGAAAAGACTAAACAGAGGGAGGGGCTGGTTATTTGAGGCATTGTTTCCAGGAGAAGAAAGGAGTTAAGTTGGTTTTTTCCTTATGCCTTGCACCTAGCCTAGGGTCTGCCCTCTGGTAAATGCTGGATAGTAATTAATTAAATAATCAACCAATTACTAGAATTGATTGAGAATGCTCAATCAATTACTTTGTAGTGTAGACTGAAACTACCATGAATAGGCTTTCCAACCACCGTGGAGATCATGTACATCTTGGTGGACAATTTCGGTACAGGACCACAGCTTCAAGCCTCACTCCTGTGTCTCTGCACTCAAAAATTTTCTCTGGATGCTGGAAGCATACCTGTCCTGTGGAGGTGCTGGCAAGTGAAGCCCCTGGTTGAATCCCAATCTTGTTGTAATGTTCAATTAAAGAGGGATGGGAGTTCTTAGTCCCTAGTGGAAGACCACTCTCAGGTGTGTTTCACAGTCTTGCAGAGGTTTCGTAATGGGACTGAGTTTTGGTGGCCCACAGCATTTTCCTGTGCATCAACAAATCAACTGCTAAACCAACTGTTTTTCTGTCTTACCTCATTTCTTCATCATGTTTCCCATGACCACCTCTTAATTGAACTACTTGCATTCAAATCTTCATTTCAAGATCTGCTCTGGGAAAACACCCAACTAAGACAATCACTATACATTTTTCTAATCCATAGGGAATTAGCAAACAGTGTTAAAATCTGGGGATAAGAATGACATTGAATTACATATATTATTTAGATCTCATGTCATTGCCTCTGAAACCAGAGAGACTTGTTTCTTTGTATCTTTGGGTACCTGCAGTACTCCATCATACTGCTAAAATAATTTAAGAAAAATCTCAGGACTTAAGTAGTCATCTGTTAGACACTGATACTTTGTAATATGTGACTGTGGAATAATTTGGCAGCATTAAAAGTAAAGGAAAAACACTTGGTTGTGCTTAGGAAGTAAGTGCATGCTAACAGATTGTGTTGTATAGAATTGCTTTGCATGTTAACTAAATGTGGAAACACATCTGTCCCTATATTAGTGACTCAGGGAACTTAATCTTATTTCAGGCATTTCAAGAATAAAACATAGTACCAGCCAACCCACTTAAGGAAATATCAAACTAAATAAATGCCAAAACCCCATTGATTGATTTAATGATCCAAAAGTTATAATTAAAGTATTACTTTTATAATCTATTTATTACAAATAGAAAAAAAAATCGTTACATGATCTTCTGAAATAATTTTCAATATTATTTATAGAATTCAGAAACTAAGTGGGATCTCGAAAGGTTATTCTATGTATTTCTTTGCTGCAAGGCAGAAGTATTCATCTCATAGTATTCATCTCTTACAGGACGAATATCCCTCCAATTCTTGTAGATTCACAAGCTAAGAGCTTTTAACAACATTATAATTTTGCTTTTGAATTTCAGTAAACAGATGCTCATATTGTATGATAAATTTATATAAGTATACAATGCAATTTTTATGTTATCCCACTCTTTTGAAATCCAGATGAGATATACCAGCATCCTATTTCTTATTAATGTTTTCATTGCTACACATTTTTCATGATCTCTTGACTAATGCATTGTACCTGGAACCCTGTAGAGACAAAACATTGATAAAAACACAAAGATACCTAATAATGATTCTTGACCTTTAGAAAAACAGCATTATTCTTCCTATTTTTAGGCAATATACAAAGTTAGGTCAATGCTCCTGGCTTATGGTAGAGTCTGGAATAAACACTACATATTTGCATTCCTGTTTGAATCCTAAATTTGAAGACTAGGCCAGTGATTTTTATGGTTCTTTTAATCTATTAAAAATGACATAATAAAAAATGTCAGAAAAGGTCATAGATTGTCACTGATGTGATAAATACATTTATGATGCAGACCAATTATACCATGGAAATTTCTATACGTTTTAATGACAATAAAAAAAATTTATGTTATTTTTCTCAATGCTGATGGTGATGGCTTAGCAGTAATGGCACAACAAACATCCCCAAAGTCTCCCTGGTCTTTGCCCTCTCCAAGTCTAGTGGGGAATCACTTCCTGTGAATGATTGTGAAGAAACAGTCTTCAACACACAGGCTTCGTGCCAAAATGATTGACAACAGGAAAAATATCTTTTAGAAACTACGAAATGTAATTTTCCACGTCCTTCCTATCCAGCCTTTCCCTTGGGCAGCCACACATCTGCCGGCCCTACCTGTGAGCCCACCTTCTGCAGCCGGGAACAGCTCCTTTCAGGTTTCACCTGCTTTTCCTTGACAGCATCACTCTTTAGGGGCACACTGTGCATCTTATGCATTCTATGCTGGACCTTCTCCAACATGTGCTTTGTAGAACTCTGAGATGCTTCATAGCCCAGGAATGAATTAAATGAATCTTCCCAAGGCAACTCTCAGTCCACAGGCAATGGGTGCTGTTGGATAAAGGCTTCTCTCTATGGTGAAACTGCAGTCTTTTTGTATACTCCTAAGCAGATAGGGGAGCACTGACCTCATGTGCCCAAACTCTTCCATTCTTTACCCCTGCTTTCTGAGATCAGCAACGGGATAAACCACCTACACAAAGTTCTTGTTTGAGGCTTTGCTTTTGGGAGAAACCCAGAGTAAGTAACCTCCCTCCCTCCCTCCCTCCCTCCCTCCCTCCCTCCCTTCCTTCCTTCCCTCCTTCCTTCCTCTCTACCTCGCTCCTTTCCTTCCTTTCCTTTCTCCCTCTCTCCCCATTTCCTTTTCCTTTTCCCTTTCCTTTTCCTCTTCCTCTTCCCCTTTCTTTCCCTTCCCTTTCCTTCCTTCTCTCTCTTATGCTTTCTATGTCTCATCTGTCTTAAAAATCGTCTACATTAAGCATGATAAAAATACAATGTCTTATAAAAAGTCATTCTAAAGAAACATTTGTGTATTAAAGACAAGTTTGTCCAAATCAGTAAAAGCAAATCATTTCTAATCAACAATTTTACTTTTAGTGATGAAAGACCAAGTTTCTCTGTATTTGAGGAAAGATGACATGGTGGTTGTAATAGGAAAATCTGAGTAAGGTCAGGAATAGACAGTACATGATAGAGCCTCTTTAACATATGAATTAGATTACAAATATAGTGTGTGCCTGTTTTTTTAAAGGACACAAATAAAGCAGGATGGAATTAAGTACACTCTCTACCCTATCTCATTCTAATAACCTGCTCTCTATCATTAGTGAGCTACATAAATACTTTTCTAGATTTCCTAGTCTTACTGAAAACACAATTCTACATTATTTTCATAACAATAGCACTATGGCTTGCTGCTTGTTTTTTCATTTAGTAATATCCATGAGATACCTTTTTTATTTGGTTTTTCTTCCAGTCGTGAGCTGCATATTATAGCTAGTATATATATGGAGCATCAGCCAAGTCCAGCTCAAATTAGATCACCCTTGGCATTTCCCTTCGTTAAATGTTATGTCTATAAGTTCAGCAAGGAATAGCATCCAGTCCTATACTATGAGCATACATTCCTGGCTTAATCGTCTCTAGAGCTTTGTCATTCCCATTTAGCAATGATGGGGCAGGCAGCTCCAGTGCATGAAATCATCCAGCATAAATCCATGTCCAAACTCCAGCCAGTAACCTCTGGGAAAGGTGAGGTATGGAAGAGACGTTCCATTTGGAACTCTTCTACTCTACAAGCTATTTCATCAAAACATTCATTCAGCCTGTGCTGAGGGTCTTTGAAACAGATTTACTAGAGTGGCCTTCAGAGGGCCAGGGGCAGCTATGGGCAATGTCTTCTAATACTCCCTCTCAGTCAATGTGGACAAACCCTAACAAGGAGAAACACTGGAAGCGGTCAGAGTTTAAACATAAATGAGTTGATGTATTGACGTTATTTGCTTGATAATGGATGATTCCCAAATTGAGTTTTAACTTTTTCCCTTCGTATAGGCAACTGGGAGGGCTCAGCATTTCAGGTAATCCTGTTATGAATCTTCCCATAAAAAAATTTCATTCTCCGAAGTATCAATATCTTTATGTGTAAACTTTGCTTTTCTTCCCCTGCATATTATTTTCTTGAAGAGGAGCCGCTTCAAACATCAGTCTGATTTTAATAATCTCAAAGAACCGTTTTTCATATTGAAAGAACTATAACTTTTGGTTTGCTAGATATCTCAAAGAAATAAAAAATGTCTATTTCTGCAAAGAGAGTATAATTTTAAAGATAACTAAGTTGATGGATTTTGGTAATCACCCAACTAGTAGAGCTCGTAGGATTCCCTACCTAAGAGGCATTCTCTCCCAACCCCACCCCACAAGGCCCGGATCATGCCTGCAATTTGAAAATGTGCACATGGATACTTTAATATGACATTATTATGAAAGTATGAAATAAATACATAGTTATCAGCAATGATAGTACAAATGCTAGGAACTTTTCAACACAGAGTACAGTATCCATGTTGAAATCAGATTTATAAAAATAATGAGATATGCATTTGGGGACAGTATGTATTAAAGGCAATGTCCTGACAGCTCATATGCCACACTTTGTTTATTAAAATGAAAACTCTGGCACAAATTCTATTTAGAACAAAACCTCTCTTTCTCTCTGTCTCATCGTAACAAAATAAGTTTACAGTTCATTAGTTCATTGTGTTCATGTGGATTCAGTTCAGAACTTGATTCAACAGAGAATACACTTGACAGCTGTCTGATCTGAGATGTGTAGCTTGCTTGATCTTTTTTATTTTATTTTCCATTCTGCCATTTTGAAATCTCCTCAGGACTGTGTCTGAAGCTATTCTCCTGAAGGTTCTATGCTGTGATAGTTTTACATTTCACTGTTCTTGTTTGGGATTAAAATATTATATAGGTTAATTCTGAGTTTGAAATCTCCCACTCAAAGACATTATCCATAAATAAAAATAGCATAATATCATTTCTTTTCAATCATAGGTAGACAAAAAGATGTCTTCCATATATTGATTTATACTTACATGTATATGTATGTATCAGTGTTCCAAGAAATACTTAAATATCTGAACAATTTCAAATGGCTTTCTCATGAGCAGAACTAAATCATATTATTTTCCATGGAAATTGGCCAATTCAATTCTGCAGCAAGAAATTCTGAATAATACTGATTTTGAGACATAAGACTAGCCAAACCTAGTGTTTGTCCCATCAGATTACTAACTTTTCTACCATGGATACACTCTGTGTTTTGTGGGGAACAACACCTCTCTTCCCTGCTTAAAACTTCCAGGACCTTACCATCATATACAAGGTAAACCTAAACACAGCATCATAAAAGAAGTTGTATAAGAAACCACTAACAAGAAACCTAGTAGTGGTTTCTTGTCTCTATCACCCTGCTTTCATCTCCCCCTCTTTCTTACCCATCCATCATATCAGCTTTTCCCAAAGAATCCAAGAACTAGATGGAAATACCATACACTATAAGACTACTGGGACATTTTATTCAAGTTATTTCCTGCATCTGCAATATTAATCTATTCCCTTTTTACCAAGAATCTACAAATTCCATCTTAAAAGTCACCTGATCCTGTCTCTAGAATCTCTTAGATTGAATTAACCACTCTTTCCTGTTTCCCCATAATATTTCATACATCAATGAGGGAATAGGTCTCTCCCCATTTAATACTTCTTCACAACACAGCAAGAATTTAAGTTGGGATTATAGCATGTATCTATATGTATAGTTCTATCGGTTTTGTGTCAAACCTAGTGGTGTGATTGATTGTATTATCATGCTGCAAACCATATAAACTGAAAAAGTGATAAAAGTTAATATGGGATTGACCTCTTGTATAACATTTTTCTCACCATGAAATGAGACCCAAATATATCATAATCAGATCTTACAGTGGTAATATTTTAATTTCAGTGAGCCCTCTTATAATGCATTGAATAAAATGCCATGAGATATAAAATATCTATAAACTATATTATAGGTTTAGGTTTTTTTCTTAAAAATATAAAGATATAAATATATATCACTGGCAGGACTGTCCCATGAACTAATGGAGTAGATCTTATCAGCTAACTGTCAGTGAGTTGGTTTGAAAGACACAGAGGAAAATCCCATAAAAATACATTTTCCCCTTTTGCTGGAATTCCACAAACATTTGAGTTTTCCTGAGTACATAGTCACCTTTCTGTTAAAATTGCAATATTCATTATGGCATTGTTAACCAGGAAGATAGATTCTGAAAATGTGGGGAACGTTCAGGTGTGTGGAGACAAGATTTTTCCCTTTTTTCGTTAAATCATTTTTTGAACCGTCATATTGCACAGAACCCTAATGCAGAGATATATTAAGACCACTGTTCAGGCTGCATTGGAAGGGCTACTCCATGGCATTCATGAAGAACCCAGTGTGAATGGTGGCCCTTCTGGGTGAGGGCAATATGGCACTCACACTGGTGCCCACCCCCTTCTTACCCTTACCCCTTGGATGTTCGTGGGAACAACTCTCTGTGCCATGCAGTTTCTCCACACGCAGTATGGAAAACCATTGACTTGACTCACTTTGTTATTTTACCTGAGGCAGATGGAGTAAGTGAATTATCAAAGGCATGCATTCTCAAAAAATGCTCTTGGTGGGGAAGTGGCAAACATATTTATATATCAAGTAAGATACAGTACAGTACATAAACAGATATATGTCTGTGGTATAAAAATTTTATGTCAGCTTCATTAGGAAAAAATTGTCTAAAATGTCTTCTTGGAGGGCGATAATGAAAAAAACAAAGAGGTTCTTTCTTCTGTATCTTAGTGGATGTTGTAAGGCTTGAAAGTGCACAGAAGGGGAAGTGAAATGAGAACTCCAGCTGCTTGGAGAAGTTGGACTAATGGAGATACCAGAGAAAAGAAAAGTACCCGAGGGTCTACTTGAATAAAAATGGATCTAGTGAATTTCACAATTCTGAACTAAGTAAGAAACACAGAGGAGAAGGCTTTATTTTTCTTTAACACTACCCTCAAATATATTGCATCTTAGGGACCTTTTTGTCTAGCCCCCAAAGACATCTTGACCATCTCCCATAGCTTTCCAGACATTCTCAACGATGAGGGAAAGTCTCTTTTTTGTAATTAAGTCATTTTTTGTATTAAAAAGTGCCTTCCAGTTTAGATTTTGATTTCAGATTTGGATCTAATACTGAGCTTCTCTTTTTACCCCAGGCTGAGGCTTAGGGACATGTAGAAGAAAAGAGATGGTTCCACTCTTTCCTCTGCATCCTTTTTCCACTTTGCCTCTTCCAGATTTGGAGCAAGAAAAAGAAGGGGGAGAAGTTGGTTCTCTGAACTAGTCTTGTTATTAATATTTCAGGTTCTTTTGGCTAAGACTAGCTGCTGATCAGTACGGACTCTATGGCACGTGTTAGAGGCTGGAATGTTGGTCTTTCATGGGTTGGCCTGGGAGCTCTTTAGGAGGCCCACCAGGTGCTGAGCATTGCACAGCTGCCTGCTATGGCAATGTTCTCTAGATCGCCTCCCTCTGACCTTCCAACCTCCTTCCCCAAGGGTTATAGCCCCAGGCTCCTACAGCTGAAGTTCTCCAGGGCTATACCACTTTTACGTACTAACTTGAACATACTAACTTTAAGATGACCTCAGCCTGGTGCCTTTCTTCCATTGTCCATGTAACTAAGGAAAAACATGCTTTGGCTGGGCATGGTGGGTGGCTCACGTCTGTAATCCCAGCACTTTGGGAGGCTGAAGCAGGTGGATCACTTGACGTCAGGAGTTCGAGACCAGCCTGGACAACATGGCAAAACCCCATCTCTACAAAAAATAGAAAAATAGCCAGGTGTGGTAGTGGGCATCTGTAGTCCCAGCTACTCAGGAAGCTGAGGCAGGAGAATCTCTTGATCCCAGGAGGCAGAGGTTGCAGTGAGCCAAGATTGCACCACTGCACTCCAGCCTGCATGACAGAATAAGACTCTTCCATCTTAAAAAAAAAGAAAGAAAGAAAGAAAGAAAAGAAAAAGAAAAGACAAGAAAAACATGCTCTTATCAAATCAAGTAGAGGGTGGAGGGATATAGGCACTCCCCTCCCCCACCACACACCATGCACCCTCTCCTTGCTTTTGGCTATTCTCAGCTTCTCGGGCCCTCAGGATTTCTTAATTTTTTTTTCTTTGAGATGAGGTCTCTCACTGTCGCCCTGGCTGGAGTGCAGTGGGGCAATCACAGCTCACTACAACCTCCACCTCCCAGGCTCAAGTGATCCTCCTACCTCAGTCTCCCAAGTAGCTGGGACTACAGGTGCAAGACACCATGCCTGGCTAATTTTTGTATTTTTTGTAGAGATGGGGTTTCACCATGTTGCCCAGGCTGGTCTTGAACTCCTGGGCTCAAGCAATCTGCCTATCTCAGCCTTCCAAAGTGCTAAGATTACAGGCATGAGCCACTGGCCCTGGCTGGAGGATTTTGCAGTTCATCGGTAGACAGCACTCACTTTGTTTATGTAGACCCTCAAACTCTCAGGGACATATGCAAGCCCTCAAGAACATTCCAACACATATGGCCACACCTAAAAGGCAAGAAAGTAAGTCAAGTTCTACAAGTCAGTAAGCATTCAGTTAAGGAAGATGCCTGTCTGTCATGATCGATCCCTGGAAATGGCTCTTTTGAACTGCCCCTTCCCTAACATGAAATACTGGGAGCCCTCACTTTCACCCTTAATGCCACAACTCTTCTATTTGCATGATAACCTATTATAAGCACACATTCACTATGTTGATCAAACTCTCTTGAATTTTTACTCATCTTTATGGGCCAGGTGATTGGGAGGTTGTCACAGGACATAATATGCCATCTTTATTCTAAGTAATAAAATGATGTGTCCAGTAATTCTTTTTATGAATATAGGAATACTTAGGGACTACTGTCTTCAGCCCCCATTTAACCTCTTGGTATTATATTGTTGCCAAGGTCTGTGTTTCACTCTGAGGTTTAGCAAAAGGTACTTAACTCTGTGTTATATCAAATATTAGCTATGAGAAAAAAATGCCACTTTGATGTATAAACTTTTTCACTCTTTTTCATCTAATTATTTAGGCAAAATGACTTCACTATGAATTTTCAAATTTAGTTTTTAAAAATGTTCATTATGCCACCTGGAAACATTTAAGCCCACGGAGCCAAGAAATTATAAATTGGTGTAATAAAATAGCTCAAGTATGCCACAGCTAAGTAAACTTCTCTTTTAAATTGTTGAATCTGACATATCACTTAGTCTTTTTGAGTGAAAATAAAAGTGTTCTGTTCATCAAGCAAAACAACTTAGATTTCCATCCTGAAATGGCCAGTCCTGCCACTACAGGGCATAAGACTGTAAAGTCTGGCTCCTCTGATCCTAGAACTCTGGGTTCATACATTTTTTTTTTCCTTCTGGCCAGCATTTGCTCAAGAACCCAATTCCTTTCAGCCGAGTTCTCTAATCAAGTCAGCTACCTCTGGCAGGCAGTACCCAGCCTTCACTCCCCAAATACTTCAAACTAAACTCTCCTAAATAGGACTTGTCCTCTCAGAACCACCATTAATCTGTCATTTGCAAAACATCCTTTAAACTTCTGCACAGAGGTTATTACTGTTTACTGCATTGCTTCTTCCAAAAGCCAGTATGTTCCAATGTCTGCAGAACTGCATCTGAGAGACCCCCATCCCAATGGAAGGAAGGATATCTGAGCATGCAATTTAAGGCATCCTACCAGGGAGATATTTGGGAAGCACTTTCCTCAGGGATCTTCAAATTGCATCAAAGTGAAACCCTGAGTCTTTCTCTGAGATCTCCTCCAAGAAGTTCCTGTTCCTTTCTCTGTATTCCTGAGATGTTTTGCTTTGTTCTGTTTCTTGACCTGACTCTAATTATTGAGTTTATTGATTACGCAGCAGGGTGCAATTTTCTTCTGTGCCTAAGACTACTTGTTTATTTTGAAAGAAATAAGCTTATGTTTTTGATAGCCTGAAAAACCCCAGAGAAAGTAATGGGTTGAGTTTGGCTCACTGCTCAGATTTTCCAGCTGTAGCATAAAGGAGAAATTAGTTTAAGGATGTAGCTAAATGAAGACATCATGACTTTATGCAGGACTTTCATCCTAGATATGGTTCTCTAAAATGAAACTGGTTCTCTTAGATATGCCTTCTTTTTCTCCTCTGTAAATAGCAGGTTATCCAAGATCCAGGAAGCAGATATTCTTTTGCTCTGATTTATGGTGTGGGAAATTTGTGTAGCTGCTGCAGAGTTGTTGCACACTGTTTGAGTGATAGACTCACCCATTGCATCATTCATTCCAATAACAAGAGGAGAAATCACTCGCCCTTATTTCTGTTTCTTGATCTGTGTTGCAACATGCTGTATGCCATCTGAGGTGTTTCATCAGCTTATTCCATTTGATATCTACCACAAAGCTTAATTGTGGGGAATCACTTCTTGAATTCAGAGGATTATTTTGGGATTATAGAAGCATGGATCTTTTCTCTTGAAGATCCACATGCTGAAAGCAAGTCTATGACTCCTATTGGAGGAGGTCTGATAGAGTAAGATGAATCAGAGGAAGAGGATTTGCATATGTTCCTGCTTTTACACAATTTGTTATTTCATATTAAACTGTGTTATTATACTTCTGTAAGAAAATAAAAAGGCTACAAAAATGTCTAACCTTAAGGATATACAAATGAGCCAATCTATAACAACAATTAAAACAGACATTTTCTTTAGAGGAAAAGATAGTTTACTTTCAAGTAAAAAGTGATTTCTTTTTTGTGTGTGATGAAAAAGAGAAAAGCAAGAAATGCAGATAGAAATCCCAAACCGTTCTCACCCACCTCATCCTTGGAGAATGCCTCCCAGGACTGAGAGTGAAGCCAGGGAAGCCGCCACACAGCAACAAGATCTGCACAAGGCACAACAGAAGGGAGCACTTGGCGGACCCTGAATATACTCTCTTCAGAGTCCTCATAAATCAAACCAGATTTGTCTGAGATCGTGGCATGGGAGAGGCCAAGCTCAAACAGACCTGACTGAAAGTGTGTTTTATAGAACTGAATCACTGCAGCTTGACCTTATGTCTAAACGTAAAAGTTGAATTAGACAGAAGCTGCTTTAAATTGTCCTAATGAGCAACCTGCAAAGTCTAACTGTTGATGGGATAAATGTAAGTTTTATTGTAGTTTTGCTTTTTTTTTAATGAGCAAATAACTCATTTATAGATCCTTAAAATTAGACTTTTTTAGCCTTTTTTTTTCCGTTGGGGAAATAGAATAACATAGAGTTTAATATGGAAAAATAAATTGAGAAAAAGCAGGAACATATAGATTCATAGGCTCCATTTGTGGTTCTGGATCTTCGTGAGAAAAGGTCCGGTCTTCTATATTCCTGAAACAAGCCTGCTAATTTATTTATTTGGCCCAACTAGAGGTCTCCCAATTGGCCAGAGATAGAGTCACCTGCATGGTGGTGGTGGTGGTGGTGGTGGTGGTGTGTGTGTGTGTGTTCTTACTGTTATTTAATTTTTTAATCTCTTAAATATTTATGGTCAAGAGTGTTGCCTCCAAATTGCAAATAGTTTCCATCAGCAGATTCTCTGCTAATTTGAGAACTCTTCTTCCAAGTAACTATTGAAGGAGGTAAATTTCCATTTGCAGGAAAAGGCTCTTCCACAGATCTTGGTTATTGACCTAAAAATATATAAATGTAAACTGCTACTAAGTCTTTCTCATTTTCCTATTATTCAGGTATTCTGGCATCAATAGAATTATCCTTTTTTTCTCCCTTACTTTGGAAAGTTAACATTCTGGGCACCTCCTCTCCTCATCCAACAATGATCTTTTGTATCTTCATCCCAGTTGAAGAGTCTGGCACACAAACAGCCTAGCCTATTCATCCCGAGAGCAATTTTACATATGTAAGACTGAAGCCAAGATTAATGTCTTCATCCAGACATGCTCACTCAAATACATTCTGGTTACGTTCAAACTCTGAGATCATTAAGATGAGAACATGTTCCTGATCAATACATCTGCTCTGGCTCTCATAGCTACCCCTTTGTTGCAACTCAATCATCCAAATGGATTTTTAGTAGAATGACATTTATTTGGCCCAACTAGAGATTTCCCAATGGGCCAGAGATGGCGTCACCTGTATGGGTGGTCATGTTGGCTCTCTACTGGGGCAGGGCTCCAGCCAAGCTTGAGAAAAATCCCTCAAAGTGACTCCCAGACTTCCCAGGAGGCAACTTCAGACTGGCATCCCACTGGAAAGGAAACTCTAGAACTCCACACTTTTACTGGCCAGATATTGAGAATAAACTCTATGTACTTGGTGCTGGCAATTCTTCACAACATTCATTCTTTGAGATTTTGCATAGCAGTGCCAGAGAAATGCCCCTTTTCATTGACCATAAAGAATGAGGCTTACATAAATAAATATCATTAAAGGTGTACAGGTAGAACCAAAAACAACATTAAATGTGACAGGTGAGAACCAAAGAAGAGTGAGGTAGTATAAACAATTGGATTCCATCCATAAGGCTAAAGGTGACTTTGCGAAGTGTGCTAGAGATGTACCAAAGACAGGGCCATCTTCTGAAGGGCAAGGGTAAGTGACAATTGCAGATGTTTTTGGATTGAGTTTATGCAAGACTGCTTTTATTTTCATTTTTTGGTTTTTTGCAGATATTAACTGTACTATACAGTCATGCATAGTTCACAAATATCAAAAATCACATGTACACAAGTAATACTCATAAAGTACAAAATGACATAATATACCTCATTTGACCCTCTGTGTTTCATGGCCAGGCAGATCTTCAGGTATTTAGAGCACTCACTTACCTGGCTCAGCAACCTGAGATGCCCCAAGAACACTTTTGAAAGAACAGGTGGTTATAAGCCAAAAGACAGGCAATAACAGATACTGGTGAGGATTTGGAAAAAAAGAGAACCCTCCTACACTGTTGGTGAAAATGTAATTAGTACAACCACTATGGAGACCAGTTTGGAGGTTCATCAAAAGGCTAAAAATTGAGCTAGCATACAACCCAGCAATCCTACTGCTGGATATATACCCCCAAAAGAGAAGTCAGTATATAGAAGAGATATCTGCACTCCCATGTTTGTTGCAGCACTGTTTACAATAGCTAAGATTTGGAAGCAACCTAAGTGTCCATCAACACATGAATGGATAAAGAAAATGTGGTACATATACACAATGGAGCACTAGTCAGCCATAAAAAAAAGAGTAAGATCCAGTGATTTGCAACAACATGGATGGAACTGGAGGTCATTATGCTAAGTGAAATAAGCCAGACACAGACAAACATTTCATGTTCTCACTTATTTGTGGGAACTATCAATCAAAACAATTGAATTCATAGACATAGAGAGTAGAAGGATGATTACCAGAAGTTGGAAAGGGTAGTGGAGGCCTAGGGGAGGGGAAGGGGGGGATGGTTAATGGGTACATAAAAATAGTTAGAAAGAATGAATAAGACCTGCTATTTGATAGCAAAGCAAATTGACTACAGTCAATAATAATATTATATTTTAAAATAACCAAAAGAGTGTAATTAGATTGTTTGTAACTCAAGGGATAAATGCTTGAGGGGATGGATACTCCATTCTTCCTGATGTGCTTATTTCACGTTGCACACCTGTATTAGTCCATTTTCATGCTGCTGATGAAGACATACCCGAGACTGGGTAATTTATAAGGAAAAAGAAGTTTAATGGACTCACGGTTCTACCTGGCTGGGGAAGCCTCACAATCATGCAGCAGGCAAGAGAGAGAATGAGAATCAAGCAAAAGGGGTTTCCCCTTATAAAACTATCAGATCTCATGAGATTTACTCACTACCTTAAGAACAGTATGGAGGAAACTGCCCCCATGATTCAATTATCTTTCACCAGATCCTTCCCACAACACATGGGAATTATGGGTGCTACAATTCAAGAGGAGATTTAGGTAAGGTCACAGCCAAACTGTATCAATGCCTGTATCAAAAATCTCATGTACCCCATAAATGTACACACCTACTATGTACCAAGAAAAATTTGTTTAAAAAAGAACATGTGGTTCTTCCCAGTTTTTGTTGGCTGGGGTAGTATAAAATAAAAGTCAAATTCAATACTTGACACATATTTATTTTGTGTTTGTTTTTCATTGACAGTTTATTTTGTGGTGATTTATTAATTTTCTCTAATTTCTCTTTGTTCCAAGAAACAGTGCCACCTTTATTCTATTTAAATTTTACTTTATTATATAACTTCAAAGATAAAATTCACAGGATATGCCAACCACAGCATTATTCTGTGCATCCCATTCACGTGAAGATATTAATAGTCGGTTATCCAAGTTGGTTTTCCATTGTATCTTTATCTATTTTGGTGATCTAATTTGAAATAAACTTTCTTCTCCAAAAATTATCAGAAAGTGTCTGATGATGGCATACAATATGAAGCAAAATAATAGTTGGGAAATGTTCAGCAGAGCCTTTACTTCGTGAATATTATATTAAAAATATGTAGTTGAGCCACACAAAAATGCACCAACTGATAACAGATTTTGCTGTGCACTTACTCTGAAATAACACTCATTAAAAATGGGAGATGTGTCTCACAAACTCTCTTTAGTGAAACAAGTCACCAAAATATATTTACTACTACTATTCCAGTCATATAAAGTTCAAGAAAAGACAAAAGGACCTATATTGTTTTGGGATATACACATAGGTGGTAAAACTATAAAGAAAATAGAACAAGAAGTTTCCTAAAAACCAGGATCATGATTGTTCAGAGAAGGGTGGGATGTATGATCAGAAAGAATCACATAGGTGGCTTCTTTAATGCTTCTAGTTTTCTTTTTCTTGACTGGATACTGGTTACACAGTGTTCAAATTAAAATTATTCTCTAATTTGTTCATACATGTTTCCTAATTTTTCTGACTTTTCTGTATGTTTGTGTTTAATAATAAAATAACTTTTTGGAATTTAAGGTAAAAAAATGGGAGATGTGAAACCAAATGTTTTGTTTTTTTAAAAAATTATATACAAAGGAAGGAGAGAATAATTGTCATTTGATGGGCAACATTGATGCCATGGGCTAAATCTTGCTCTATCAATATGAATCCAATCAACAATATCAAAAATACAGGATGCAATTACTAGCTGGAATTTGGATCTTTCATTGGTTCCAATATCAGTGTTCTCTACCTGCTGTGCAGGGGTCAGTGTGCTTTTTTGGTAAAGGACCAGATAGCAGATATATTTGGTTTTGTGAACCATAGGGTCTCCATTTCAACTCCTCAACTCAGCTGTTGTAGGAGGAAAACAGCTGGAGATATGTAATATGTAAATAAGTAGGCTGGGCGCGGTGGCTCACACCTGTAATTCCAGCACTTTGGGAGGCCAACGCTGGTGGATTACCTGAGGACAAGAGTTCGAGACCAGCCTGGCCAACATGGTGAAACCCCATCTCTACTAAAAATACAAAAAAAAATTAGCTGGGCATGGTGATGCACACCTGTAGTCCAAGCTACTAGGGGAGGCTGAGGCAGGAGAATCGCTTGCACCCAGGAGGTAGAGGTTGCAGTGAGCCAGGATCACGCCACTGCACTCCAGCCTGGGTGACAGAGGGAGACTCCAACTAAAAAAAAAAAGTAAATAAATACGTGTGCTTATGCTCCAATAAAACTTTATTTACAAAACTAGGTGATGGGTCATATATGGCCCAAGGGACATAGTTATCTATCCACCCAATTAGACAATTATTTTTCCTTAAAACAATAAACATTCCCCCCAACCCCTGATAGATCCACTTTTTGCATCTTTGCCGTATGCCATGCTATGACTCTTCCCTCCCATGCTGTTCCTCGTATATTCCAAATAGATAACCACCTTCATAAGTTTCAGCTGTCATCCTACTTCATTGCAAGGTTAGTCTCGTTATGTCAGAAAGTTTTAATCCTGTTGAAAATTGCCTATTAAACAGGCTGCGTTATGTGAAGTTTATGTGGGGAAGAAGACCTTGAGGTATGATTCCTGGAGAGATTAGAGAACTGGAAAACTCATGAAAACGTATGTTTATTGGAAGTACAGGGTGAGTTCATCATACCCAAAAGTCAGAGTAATGGAAGGTGGCTACCGTTTGAGCAAAGTTTCTAACAGATAAAGATGAAAAAGTTTTCGTGACTCCAGGAGTTGAGAAAGAGTAAAGATGATCTTTGTTGTCTCCGGTCACTAGGTGAAATGTGCTACATATGCAGCTATTTTTTATTTGAATAAACATAATTTTGTAAGTCCACATAATTCAGGGAGGAATTCCAATTGGCCATATTCCACTGCTTACAAGTTTTGCATTGTGAGGTAGTTTTAAGCTTTTGCGGTAAAATCAACCTTTCCTACCAGAGTAACATGAAGTGACCAAAAAGGTTGAACTTGAAACTTCTGTCTGAACGGTCATGTGTCCCTTAACGACAGAGATTCGTTGTGAGAAATGCATCAGCAGATGATGATTTTGTTATTGGGTGAACATCCTAGAGTGCACTTACACAAACCTAGATGGTACAGCCTATTACACATTTAAGCTGTATGGCAGAGCCTAGGGCTCCTAGGCTACAAACCTGCACAGCATCTTACTGTACTGAATACTGTAGGCAATTATAACACAATTGTAAGTATTTGTGTATCTAAACATATGTAAATATTAATATAGTTTGGTTGTGTTCGCACCCAAATCTCATCTTGAATTGTAGCAATTCCCATGTGTTGTGTGAGAGACCTAATAGGAAATAGTTGAATCATGGGGGCAGGTCTTTCCCATGCTGTTCTCGTGATAGTGAATAAGTGTCATATGGTCTGATGGTTTTATAAGGGGGAGTTTTCCTGCACAAATTCTCTCTTGCCTGCAACCATGTAAGACATCCCTTGCTCTCCCACCATGATTGTGAGGCCTCCCCAACCGTGTGGAATCGGGAGTCCATTAAACCTCTTTTTCTTTATAAATTACCAAGTCTTGGGTATGTCTTTATCAGAAGTGTGAAAACCGACTAATACAAACATAGAAAAGGTACAGTAAAATATGGTATAAAATTAAAAAATATGGTACGCCTGTATAGGGCATTTACCATGAATGGTGCCTGTAGGATTGAAAGTTCTCTGGGTGGAGTCAGTGAATACGTAGTGAGTAAATGTGAAGGCCTAGGACATTACTGTACAACTGTAGAGAATTGTCCTATGATATTATGACAGCTACAATGTTACTAGGTGATATGAATTTTTTAGCTTTATTATAATATTATAGGACCACCATCGTATATGCAGTCCATCATCAACTGCTGCATGACTGTATATCTCTGTTCTGTCTTCCAATGCTAGGAGAATGTTCTGGTTGATAAAACATGGTGCTACAGAGACCTAATACTAAACGTGAAGAAACCTAATATTCAAATAGATTTGATACCAAGAACAGAAAATCAAATATCACATGTTCTCACTTATAAGTCAGAGCTAAACACTGAGTACACATGGGCAAAAAGAAAGGAACAATAGACACTAGAGCCTACTTGAAGGTGGAGGGTGGGAGGAGGGTGAGGACCGGAAAACCACCTATCAGATACTATGTTTATTGTCTGTATGACAAAACAATTTGTACACCAAACTCCATAACACGCAATTTACCTATATAAAAAAAAGTGCATGTGTACTCCCTGAACCTAGAATAAAAATTAAGTAAAAGAAATAAATAAAAATAAAGAAATCAGGTGGAAACAAGATACAATTATCCTTTGTGTCCAAAAGTGGAATAGCTTATATGTTCCTTTAGTTTCCTTCGGTTGATCTCCTAATTAGTATCAAATACTGTTGCTGTTTCTTTTAACTTATTTTTGTTAGCTTTTATTATCATCTGCTAAGAATCAAGTGCTCTCTATAGCACATAAATTCCTGTTATAAAATGTAGATAAGCAGCAGTGACTTAATAGTAATATTCTGTGAGCACTTAAGTGATGAGTGATACTCTGAACATGTCCGTGAGTTATATTATTTAATCCTTTTATATATATATAAATATGTGATAGGTAGTATACAATCCTCCTTCTATGCAAGAAGAAACAATGGCAGCACGTTGCCCAAGGTCACTGATTTGAATCCAGGATTAATCAAAACAATTTAACATCCTGAACCCAGAGCTGTAAAGCTTCACACCAACCACAAAGTGATGTTGAGCCTGTATTTCAGAAGCAAGGGATCAGAGAGCAGCCAAGGACAAGAGAAGCAAAGAGCTTCTTTGTCATGGGAACAAACGGTGGGCTTTGTGTAGTGACAAAGCCATTATTGGGGATGATATTGGTTATCTATTGCTGTGCCACAAATTGCCACAAATTTAGCAGCTTAAAATGCATGTATCATCTCAAAGCTTTCATGGGTCAGGAGTCAGGGCATGGCTTGGCTGGATCCTCTGCACAGTCTCACAAGGCTAGCATCAAGGTGTCAGGCAGTACTGTGTTCTCCTCTGAAGACTTGGCCAGGGAAGGACCCACTTCCAACCTCCCTTGAATTGTAAGTAGCATCCGGTTTCTTGCAGCTATCAACATCATGAAAGAACTGAACAAAGCAAAACAAAAACACCAAAGTCATAAAAAGATTGTATTTTTTTAGGAAGAAATCACTATGCTTGACTGGACGACTATAGGGGCAGAGGTTGGGATCATCATTTTAAGCCACTCAATTGGTGGCAATTTGTGAGTCTGTAGTAGATAACTAATATGCATTTTCTTTAGTGGATTAAAAATTAAACATGGATTAAAATCAAAAGCATAGTTTGGAGTAAAAATATGAACACATAATGGGACATATGCCAATATTATTTAGGTAAATATGAAACACACATATAAAACAGTACAAATTTCATAAGGTCAAATAAGCAAATATCTCATAAGGAAGGGGAGTTTGTATGGAAAATGGGTCCATGACATGGAGCAACTGTGATGATGCACCGTAATTGAAGCAGTGTGGGGCATCACTGACTCAATGTTCTGTACCAGAGATCCACAATGGGTGAAATGGATGACTTTTAAAGTATTACTCAATATATGTTCCCCCTAAAATTGATTAAAGTAAAAATAAACAGACAAAAACTAATTCTCCCTTCCAACATATTAGTCTGTTAGAATGATTTTTGTGTCCAAAATGATTATTATGTGGAATTTTTCATACCCTAGGAATTTTCATTAAAAAAATACTAATGAGTTTACCTTCATTTCACTCTTCAACACGGCCAGACAAGCTTACGGCTTCTCACAGCTGGGTATTTACTTTCTTCCATATTAGTGGTACTGTTTTTCTTCAGGCTGATGGAATCATGATTTCTCTGCTGTTCGTCTAGGCAGACAAAGGCATAGAGAAACAATTTCCTTATGCTAAAGCTTAATTTATAAAAAATGAATCCATAAAAATAAAACAATGAAAAATAAGGGAAACAATTTCCTTATAAACTGAAAGTAAAGAAAAATGAACGTGTGTCAGCTAATTATGAGAGGAACTTCCTATCAGGAATTCCAAACTCTGAAATTCAGTTCTCTGTCTGGGCTTAATTATCCTCACATGTTAAACTCATGAAAACCAAGCATGTTTATGCATTTGTTATGTTGACTAAGGCTCTCTGCTCCTTCCATTGTATAATGGAAAGCCAGAGGAAGTAAAAGCAAACTCTGTCAGGAATCCCACTTTGATGACAAATACATTCTTCAAGTAGATGCTCATAGTTTTCATTTTCTACTTGCAGTAAGTTCCCAGGCACCACAGCCCTTGTACCCATAATGGTAGAACATTATCATCCACCCATGACCTCAAGATGAGAAGACATTGGGAAAATGGCTGAAAAACATACGATGTGTTTTTCTTTTCAAACAGAAGCTCAGAAATAATGGATATATTTGAATCATTTTAAGTCCTTTTAATGTGTGACTCTCAAAAATATTTTGGCCACTTCTCATGATTAATGATGTCTTGAAAACCCAGCTCCATTTGAACTCCTGGATCCCTGGAATTGCTTACTTCACCACAGTGACTCATGTGCTAAGCCTAGATGCAAATTAAACTGAGGTTTCCAAATTTAATGTTTGGAAACAGAGGGCCTTCAGATGTCATATTAAATCCTCCAAACAATTTGTTTATTTTGATTAGTGTTTTGATCTGAAGTGAAATAGAAAGTGCAGCTTGAAAGCAGTAGCTTTAATCAACACAAATAATTTTAGTAATTAAGGATACTTTCATTATCAGTAACACACTCTCTTGTTGATGGGGAAAGGCCTGATGTTAGTTCAAGGTGAGAAAAAAAAACCTAGACGATATGTCAATTCAACATCCCCTTTTTTCCTCCCTGAGAAAACAGCATTGTGCTTCGCACATACAAATAAAAAAATTCAAAAAATGACACATCTTATATAATGTAGTCTTTATCAGAATGATACATAATAAAATAAATAAAACCCAAAATGATCATTACTTAGTACATGTGTGTTTAAGGTAAAGAGAAAACTTACGGGGACACATAGTCACAAAGAGCTTTGTGTAAGAGATGGCTTTCAAGCCAAGGCTTAAATATAAGAAGTTGGCCAGGGAAATGGGTTTCACATGGTGGGAGGCAGATCTACACTACCCATGAGAATCTGTCTAGCCCTGGAGACTTAGAACTAAGCATGTTTATTGCACACAGCATATGGGCAGTATACAGCAGGCAAGATAAGTACTTTCTTTGATAGGCCAGTTTATGAAAGACATATGCCTTATGCGAACTTTATCTTTACTGACCGTGGGCAACCACTAAAGAATTGTAAACCAGAGAGTAGCACAGTTGTATCTGCATGGAATGGTTGTTCTATTAACATTGTAAAGGATGAACTATTGAAAGAGGTGGAAGACCAGTGTTCATCTGGGAGAAAAGAGGTCATTGCATGACCCCCGCATATATGACTGCAAGAGTCATTGAAAATACACATATATGTACATATTTAGAAGGTCAGTTAACAAGACTTGGTAACTAATTAGATTTGGAGTATAATGAGGTATAAACCCAGGGTAAGCCAGAGATTATCAGAGGAATAAAGGATTGCCGACTTTCCTTAGCTTGGCCACAGAAGGGAACAGAAGAGAGATAGCATCTCTGATGAAGTGGATGGAGGGAGATGAATCAGATTGAGACAGAATAAACTTGAGGGGTCTATTAAGTGTTCCAGTGGAGATCTAGTTTGATAAATTGAACTGTGGAATGGGAAATCAGAATAAAGTTCTGGAAATTCATATTTATATTTACAAGTCAACAGTATATAGGAAGGGGAAAAAGGTGTTTGCATGTTTATCTATAAATTGTGCAAGATGATAAGAAAATCATATTAGGGGCATTCACTTTTAAAGCCTGGGGAGGAGAAAATAAGCCTATGAATGGAAACAAGGAGGCCGGGCACAGTGGCTCAGGCCTGTAATCCCAGAACTTTGGAAGGCCAAGATGGGCAGATCACCTGAGGTCAGGACTTCAAGAATGTGGCCAACATGGCAAAACCCTGTCTCTACTAAAAAATAGAGAAATTTGGCTGGGCACAGTGGCTTACGCCTGTAATCCCAGCACTTTGGGAGGCCGAGGCAGGCAGATCATGAGGTCAAGAGATTGAGACCATCCTGGCCAACATGGTGAAACCCTATCTCTACTGAAAATACAAAAATTAGCCATGTGTGGTGGCACACACCTGTAATCCCAGCTAGGGAGGCTGAGGCAACAGAATCACTTGAATCCAGGAGGCGGAGATTGCAGTGAGCCAATATCGTGCCACTGCACTCCAGCCTGGCAATAGAGGGAGACTCTGTCTCAAAAAAAAAAAAGGCCTGGCGCGATGGCTTCATGGCTGTAATCCCAGCACTTTGGGAGGCCGAGGTGGGTGGATCACCTGAGGTGGAGAGTTTGAGACCAGCCTCACCAACATAGTGAAATGCTGTCTCTACTGAAAATACAAAAATTAGTCAGACATTGTGGTGCACACCTGTTGTCCCAGCTACTCAGGAGGCTGTGGCAGGAGAATTGCTTGAATCTGGGAGGTGGATGTTGCAGTGAGCTGAGATTGCACCACTGGACTCCAGCCTGGGTGTGACAGAGCGAGACTCTGTCTCAAAAAACAAAACAAAACAAAACAAAAACAGAAGGAGCAGTCAGAGAGTAACAGTGAAGATGGTGTTATAAAGAAAGCCAAGGGGGTCCTGAAAAAATGTGGATTCACCATTAGCAACTATCATGTATTCTAGCAAGATTACTTTATTCCAGCCTTCTGGTCAAACACTTATTTATTTTAGTAAGAAATACAGACCCAATCTTCCTGATTACTTGGGCTCCTGATATAAATAAATGACTTATCTTCTTTTGTCTTGCCTGCTTAGAGCTCATAAATGCTTTTCTCTCTCATGAGAGCATGGTATTGCAAATCCAACACACTTGAGCTTTCAAAATTTTGTTTATGCTATATTTGAATATTCAGTGAAGTAGTCAGTGGGCTTGTGTAAAGTAGATGCTGTTTGATCTCTCAAATTTCACATACACAAAGGAGAGGTATGGAAAGGGAAAGAAAGGGAAGGTCAGGCATTTTTACTTTTTGCAAATGATTCATTCATCTATTTTTTTTATTTGTAATTTTATTTTTAATGGGGAAACAATAATTGTATATGTTCATGGGGTACATAGTGATGTTTCTATACATATAACATAGTGATCAGATCACGGTAAGAAGCATATCCATCATCTCAAGCATTTATTATTTCTTTGTGTCGTAAGTGTGCAATATCACAAATAATTCCTGAGACATAACCAGCCAGTTTCTGAACCAGGCAGAAGCAGCACAACCAGGGACAAGATAGTGATGGTTCGTGCCCTCATGGAACATATTGTCTACAGTTATCTACTGTGGAATCTCAAGAGTAAGACCAATAGAGTTTGATTCCAACAGAAGAACCCAAGGCAGGGATTATAGTACGAATAACTTATCTGAGAGGCGATCTTTTAAGACTGGTAGGTGAAAGTAGGCATGAGTCAAAAAAGAGACCCCTAGAGGGTGAGCTATTGAGTAAATTACCTCTCTGGGCAGTTGGGGCTCAGTCCCTCTAAAGAATTCTGAGAGTATGCAGCATGCATATGCCTCAGAATTAGCCTATTCCTGGGAGGTAACTGAGATATTTATCTTCCACCTTCTCTTCATGATTGGTTGAGGATCACTCTCTGGAGACCTCCATTCTCTGATACGGTGGCCTGCCCCATATGATGGATAGAGGTGGTTCAGGATTGCATAGAAATGGTAAATGCCAAGAACACATGGCAGACCCCCACAACTATCTTTAACAATTATAGCACTGACTGAACATTAGCCCTTTAGGGAATTTTTAAAGATGCCCTAAGTTAAGAATCAAACCACAGTGTTTCTGCAGCACTCTTGTAGGGATTACATATTGCTGACCCATGGAGATTTATAGGGAGTAAGTTTAATGCATGCTTTCCGGAGTCAGGCAGATCTGGATCTCAACTCTGTCACTGGCTGGTTTTCTGATACTGGCAAAGCCCTGACAATCTCTCAGCCTGACTTTTCTCATCTGTAAAATGGAACCGTAAATGACAGATGAGTTACTGCATTCACATATGCACTTGGCCCCTTGCCTGCCACAGGGTAAGCAACAAAAGTTTGTTTTTTTAATTATTTTTTAATTTTTATGGATACATAATAGGTGTATACATTTATGGGGTATGTGAAATGTTTTGATACAGGCATGCAGTGCATAATAACATATGGAGAATGTAGCATTCATCCCATCAAGCATTTATCCTTTGTGTTAGAAACAATCCAATTATACTCTTATTTACTTTAAAATGTACAATTAAATTATTATTGACTATAGTCCCTCTGTTGTACTATCAAATACTAGGTTTTATTCATTTTAAAATTTTTTTGTACTCATTAAAAGTCCCCAACACTTCCACTACCCTTTCCAGGTTCTCATTATTATCCTTCTACTGTCTGTCTCCATGAGTTTAATTGTTTTGATTTTCAGATCTCACAAACAAGTGAGAACATACTGTTTGTCTTTCTGTGCCTAGCTTGTTTCACTTAACATAATGACCTCCAGCTCCATCCATGTTGTTACAAGTGACAGCATCTCATTCCTTTTATGGCTGAGTAATACTCCATTCTGTATAAGTACTACATTTTCTTTATTCATTCATCTGTGGATAGACACTTAGGTTGCTTCGAAATCCAAAAGTTATATTTAATAAATGATATGGTGATTACTTATTTCTTGATTTAAAAATCGCCTATTACCGTGTCCTTCATGTAGAATCTTTGCTATTTCCTCCTGATTCTAAATCTTTCACAAACATTTTCCTCTTCCCTTTACCACTACTCTCTCTTAACTGACTAAAACGTGATGAGTATATGCTCCCAAAAGAATGATCAGAGAAGATAGAGAGGTGGAAATAGCAAAGAAATGATGCAGAGAATCGTCTGAGAACTGCAGAGATACATCTTTAACCTGAAAACCCATTTAGTGTCGAGCACAAGGACTAAAACAGTTAACTTAGGTGCATTATTGCAAAATTTCTGAACACTAAGAGTAAAGAAAGCATACATTTGTCTTCATTATTCATAACTTTCTTATTTGCAAATTCATCTATTTGTCAGTAAACACCCAAGTCAGTCCTTGGAGTACTTTCAAGGTCATTTGTAGACATGCACACAGTGGTATAAAGGTTGAGCCACCAGCACACACATTCCCAGTTGAGGTTTAACAGGGTGATCCTCTGCCTTGTTTCAGCTTTAAGACTCTAAACAAGTGTTCTTTTTTTGCAGTATATTTTCTGCCACATTTTCAAATTTTTGCCCTTAATTTCAATGATTTCGCTCTCAAGTGCATTGCTGAAGTACTGTCTAGGGTTTCTAAGCACCAGAAGGCAGTGATGTTCCTACCGGAAAATTACAAGCTTTCTATGGGCTTCGTTGAGGCATGAGTTATAGTGCTGTTGGCCGTGAGTTCAATCTTACTGGATCAGCAATAGTTATTAACTAAGATGTCTTTATACAGAACTACACATAAAACAAAATTATGCATTGATTGGTTGATGAACATATTGTAACCAGAGGCTGGTGGGAACCTAACCCTGCATTTTCCCTTGCAGGTGCAGTTTAGCATTTGCAAATTCAGTGTTTACAGAGACTTTAATAGAACATGACTACTGTGGATAATGAGAATTGCTTCTCTCTCTCTCTCTCTCTCTCTCTCTCTCTCTCTATATATATATATATATATATATACACACACATATATACATATGATATATATGCTATATATAGCGTATACAATAGAACATGACTACTACAAATAATGAGAATTGCCTATGTATGTGTATATATGTATATACACATAAAAGATATATATAGAAAGAGAATTTTATATGTGTGTATGTTGTGTGTATGTGTGTGTATTTTTGTGTGTATGTATGTACATGTTTTAAATTCAGACAAGAAGAAAACAAAAATTCTTGCTTTTACAACAGAAAACAAAAACTGAGCTCTTCATAGGCAAGACTATACCACAAAACAAAATGTTCTGAATGAAAAATGATATTTGAATTATAATGTCATACTCACTGAAGCTCCTTATTAAGGACAAGGAGAAAATAATGAATTCTGTAGTGGCTTTAAAATTATGTTCACAAACTCACTGATATTTCTATTTTTTTTAAGTGGAAATAAGGCCTCAGTCTATTGCGCAGGCTAGAGTGCAGTGCTGCACTCTAGCTCACTGCAGCCTCAAACTACTGGGCTCTAGTGAGCCTCCTGTCTAAGCCTCCTGAGTAGCTGGGACTACAGGGTCTCGCTGTGTTGCCAAGGCTGGTCTCAAATTTATTGCCTCAAGCTATCCTCCCATTTCAGCCTCTCAAAGCACTGGGATTACAAGCATGAGCCACCATACCCAACCTCACTGATACTTCTTTCTTCAAAAAGTAGACCCTTCACTTTGTGTATGGGATGGACTTAGCTACTCTTAACGAATCAAGGCAGAGGTGATGGTGTGTGAATTCTGAATATAGGTCATGGAGAGGAACTGCATCTTCCATCTTAGAATTTTTTATTGTCTTGTAGCCCTTGCTTAGAGGGGTACCAGATGCCAGGACATGAAGCAGCCATGTGGAGGGCCCTCATGCTGAAGAACTAAAGCCTTCTGCTGCCAGCCAGCCAGGGGACTGAGGTCTCCAGTTTTCTTACCCATGAGTGAGCCCTCTATCCCCAGTCAGTCCTTTGGATAACCACAGCCCTGGCCACCAGCTTCAGTGCAACCCCATCAGACACCCTGTGCCACAACTACCCAGCTAGGCCACTTCCATATTCCCAACCCTCAGAAGCTGTGTGAGATAAATGCATATTGTTTTAGGCAGCTAAAATGTGCAGGTTTCTTGTTATGCAATGACAGGAAGCTAAAACACTTTCCATTAATCCTTTCTAAATATATGCTTCAGTAAAATGAGTACACTGGGAAAGAGGAAGCCCCATAATCTAAGAAAACTTAAACAGAAGAGTAGTGGAGGAAAATTCTAGGATGCTAAATCACTGCCAAGCAGTTCTGATTGGAGCAGAAAGCAGTGGTCTCCAGGAGGGAGAGTTTTTGTTTATTTTTTAAAATAATCCCTTATCCCTTAGCATATAATGAAAAGACATGGAAGGATTTTGACATATAAAGAAACCAATCATATCTAGAGGCACATGCCAGAAACAAAACAAAGAAACCAAGAAATAAAGGAAAACACGTATGAACCCAGTAATAAAATACATTCTACATACACACACACACACACACGCACACACACACACACACACACACAATCAATATATTGTCTGATGCAGAAGTATTATTTATAATGCTAATGTTAAACAAGATTGCAGATTTTTTTTCTTATTATACTTTAAGTTCTGGGGTACATGTGCAGATCGTGCAGGTTTGTTACACAGGTATACACGTGCCATGGTGGTTTGCTGGATCCATCCCCCCGTCATCTACATTAGGTATTTCTCCTAATGTTATCCCTCCCCAATCCCCCCACCCCCTGTTATCCCTCCACTACCCCCCCACCCCCCGACAGGCCCCAGTGTGTGATGTTCCCTTCCCTGTGTCCATGTGTTCTCATTGTTCAACACCCACTTATGAGTGAGAACATGCAGTGTTTGGTTTTCTGTTCTTG